>PXIH01S0079271.1:0-10588 GCA_003024985.2 Euperipatoides rowelli
AAACTAGATCCAAGATGCAATGCTGCAGGAGACAAAATTGTGTAAGTTTAAGAATGTCAACCTTCAATGTATTGAAAAATATTATCACGTTTTTCAAGGTAGATCTTTTTAGTCCAATAGAAATTTATGCTTTCTTATTAACACGTTCACTGTATATGACTCTAATCCAAGTCAACACAAACTTTCACAATATACTGATGACTCAAATCCGAGTCGTTTGGGTTAAAAGTTTCAAAATGTAAATATGAATTGGGTAACAGTGTTAAACATTTTTTTTTATCATTTAGGCACATAAAATAGGAAATAAAAAAACATATTTCTGGATCTTTTGAAATTTTCTTTAGTTTTGGGGTCACAGTGATTTTATTTTCAAAATTTATCAAGCGATTCTGAAATTTTGATTTTCAGGTAGTGTAATATACATATAATAAACATTTAGGAATAAAGTTATACATTTTTAAAATCAGAATATAATGCAGATTTCCAAAATCAAAACCAAAATTTTTTATCTCTATTGGCAGAGAAACAGTAAAAAAAATGTAAGATGAAATGACTTTTTTTTTATAGCTGACACTTAGAAATAGAATAATAAAACAAAATATCTTTGTTGGAATTTTTATTTCTTTATATAGCGTAATTTCTGAGAAAATATAGAACAAAAAATACTCTTTAAGTTTTTTTCTATCTGTTATAGTTTTTGAAATATTTAACATAATGTATTATCTGGACATACTGTAAATATGGGCTAATTAAAATGCAACATTTAGAAAAAATAATAATAATAAATTTCTTTGTTGAATTTTTTTCTTTATATAGCATAATTTCTGAGAAAATATAGAACAAAAAAATACTATTTAAGTTTTTTTCTATCTGTTATAGTTTTTGAAATATTTAACATAATGTATTATCTGGACATACTGTAAATACACGCTAATTAAAATGCAACATTTAGAAAAAATAATAATAAATTTCTTTGTTGAATTTTTTTTCTTTATATAGCGTAAATTCTGAGAAAATATGGAACAAAAGATACTATTTAAGTTTTTTTCTATATGTTAAATGTTTTGAAATATTTAATATAATGCATTATACAGACATACAGTAAATATGGCTAATTAGGATGCGAGATATAGATAAACAACTATAAAAAAATATGTTTGTTGCAAAACATTTATGTTTATATATTATATTTCCTGATAAAAAATATAAGTTTTTGTCATAAAAATTTGCATAAATTTGTGACTTGGATTTGAGTCTTTCCGCACACAATAAAAAAAAATATTAGCAATATGCGGCTGACTCAGATCTGAGATGCAGCCTAAAAACTACACATCATTTCATAATAATTAATACTTAGTATTTATACAAAGATATCATAATATATAAATGTATTTTATAAGAAAAAACTATTCCGCATATAGCGGAGTATTTCAAATTAGCTTCCTCAGCGAATTTGTTAAAAAAAACTAAATATTTTACTAACTTTAGAATTGTTGCACATATGGATAGATATATTGTTTTGGACTTATATATAAATGGCATTAAATCACAATTAATTAATTATTATACACCTAACAATGTTTTACAAAATAGATCAATTACTAAAGAGNTTGTTCAATATATTATGCCAAACATTAGTAACATTTTTATGGGGGGGGGGGCAATTTTATTGAAAATGATTTTACTGAATTATTGAAGCTTGATCATTACTTTAATGTTAATGTTTTCGAGGTGTTGCGATAGTCAAAAACTTGCATCATCTGCCTACACATTTAAGCCAAATGATTAATAGGTTAGATTATTTATTTTTCAAATCAAACAAATTTTGTCTCAAAGACAATGCTGTATGACCAGTAGCTTTTTTTTATCATGGGGTGCTGGGAGTTTCTTTTGTAATGGGAAATAGTAATTGTATTCCTATTTACATAAAATGCCAACTTCCTTCTTTCATTCATCAACTTTTTCATTTATTATTAATGACAGATACAATATTTATAGTCTAACTCATAATATTTTCAATGCAAGTGATAATAATATGTATGATTGGTTAATTTTTAAGATGAATTTTACAAAATTGTTGATTCAGTCTGCAAGTATTTATAAACAAAATTTATATAGTGACATTAATGACATGCAATTAACTAGAGATAATTTGAAGACTATCAATGGATTAAAGGTTCCATATTTCTTAAAATTAAAAAAACGAACTCATTATATTGATTGAGATGAGAGACAGAGCTAATGGTGTGTAATTGAAGAGACAATTTGCAGCTACAGTGAGTCAAATAAATTATTTAACTTCAATCAAGTTTTTCAATAAGTCTAGAGCTTCTTCTTTTGATTACTTACAAGAAGGTAATCAATTACTTTCAGGTGCTAGTTTAATTAGAGTTACTTTAGACAATATCATGTTTGCTGCGGAAGCAAATTTGAAATTATCAGCTATATGCGGAATAGTTTTTTTTCTTATATAATGCATTTAAATATTATGATATCTTTATATAAATAGTTAATATTAAATATTATGAAATGTGGTGTAATTTTTAAGCTGCGTCTCAGATCTGGGTCAGCCGCATATTGATAATATTTTTATTACTGTGTGCGGAAAGACTCAGACCCGAGTCACACACTGTTTTTTTTAATAAGGAATTATAATATATAAACAGAAATGATTTCCAACTAACAGTTTTTTTTATGATTTTTTTTTTTCAAAAATTTGCATTCATTACATTTGTATTTACTGCAAGTCCAAATAATACATTAAGTTAAATATTTCAAAATCTATAACAGATAGAAAAAACTTAAATAGTCATTTTTGTTCTATTTATTGTCAGAAATTTTAATATATAAAGAAAAAAAAATTCCAACAAACAGATTTTGTTTTATGAATTAATTTCTAAATGTCAGCTATAAAAAAATAAATAAAAAGCCAGTTCATCTTACATTTTTCATTTCTGTTTCTCTCTCGTTAAAGATATAATTTTTTGGTTTGGATTTTTGAAATCTGTATTAAATTCTAATTTTAAAAATGTATAAATTTATTCCTAAATGTTTTATAATATGTATATTACGCTACCTGAAAATCAAAATTTCAGAATATCTTGATAAATTTTGAAAATAAAATCACTGTGACCCCAAAACTACAGAAAATTTCAAACGATCCAGAAATATGTTTTTTTTCTTTCCTATTTTATGTGCCTAATTGATAAAAATATGTTTACCACTGTTGCCCAATTCATATTTGCATGTTGAAGCTTGTAACACAATGGACTCGGATNTAATTGAAAGTTTTAGTTTTAAACTTGTGTAGAAGTTAATAGTAACTTTATTTTCAAAGTGTAGATTGTTTAAAAATACAAAATAACTGGCATTTCCTCCCATTCACTAGATGCAGATTCCTAAATCTGACAGTTCACCTTCAGTGTCAGTGGCTATCATTTTCATTAGGGAAGGAATTCTACTAATAGCCCTACAAACTACTATATTAATCCTATTTATTTTAATTCTGAATATCCAAGAAAAATTGTGGTGTTTAGTTTTTATACTAGAAGTATAAATTAATATTAATATAATATTTTAGTTCAGCGCATTAACTAGAAATTAATTTTTCAATATTAATTATGTATCTCACAGATACCATGACGACTGAAAGGCTAAAAGCTGGTTTCATTTCATAAAAAATAAATTATTAAAATTTGTAATTCCTCCTAATATTTTAGAGCGCTTTAATAAAATAGAAAAACTAGTTTAACACAAAAACAGGTTGCAACAAATACAAAAAAAAAAAAAAAATTGGTAAAATAAATACCCGGTAGTTCATTACAAATTATGAATTATAGAATAAATAATTTAACTCCTCCAACTGTTATTAGCCTACTAATGAAATGTTTGGAAATTACATGTTTCACTACCAACGTTCTTTTAATGTAATGATGTTTGGAGTCACTAAAGATCAAAATTTGGCCTGGTTATTGAAGAAATTATAAAGTTATTTTCTCTGGGTGACTTATCAGGCATTACTTCTTATAAAAGAATAGGAAATAATGTTTTGTCTGAAAGACCTATAGTTATATAATTTAGTTCTTCTGCTTACAAATGGATTTTTTTAAAAAATGAAATATTTGCTTAAAAATTTTGTGAAATTTCAAAATAAGATTTATCTAGCCTTAGATAAAAGTTATGAGCAACGACAAAAAAATAAAACCCTTCTTATTGAATTGAGAAAAATTAAATTAAATGGAGAAACAGTATTTTATTAAAAAATGGTCAAATCATGTCTAATGAAAATGGATTAAATTCTGATAAATAGAATGAATGGAGGGATGACGTGCCTAGAGATTTTTCCAGAACTTTAAAAAACTTTGAAATTATGGGTGGAGGAGGGGGGACTAAAATTATGGATTGTAGGGATGAATGGAAGAAGGCTGGGCTTGTAGTTTTTAAACTCTTAAAAATATTGTTTATAACTCTATAATGTTCTAAACTTTCTACCTTTATATATATTGGGTTGGGTGGGCTAAATTTTGGAGGTAGAAATATAGGCTATATTTCATGTTTATATTAAATTGTTGAAAGAAACTTGATATGTTATTCTTATATTGATCTAAGGGTAATGACATCTTTGGAAAGATTATTTTAAGTATTTCCTGAGAGTCAATGATATTTGGGGAGAGTGTAGGGTATATGCATATGTGTATGTATGAAATCTAGTAATATGTTGAGTTACAGTTTTAGTTATTAAGTCATTAATAATTGGGATTGGGTAGTTAAGGGTGTAAATTTGTCGGATATTGTTAAGTTCTGTTTGTAAAGTTGGTAATGTGTTACAAATCAAAGTCACTCTTTTTATTTCCTGTTTAACTATGTTTATTTGTGTATTTAATGGGTATTCGGATAAGTATGATAATCGAATAGTATTTTGTGTATTTTTTCTATGAATGGAGAATTCTAAAAAATAATCTAATCTTTTTATGTTTATGTCTANTTCCTATTTTATGTGCCTAATTGATAAAAATATGTTTACCACTGTTGCCCAATTCATATTTGCATGTTGAAGCTTGTAACACAATGGACTCGGATCAGAGTCATCAGCATATTGTAAAAGTTTGTGTTGACTCGGATTTGAGTCATCCACATTGAACGTGATATAGAGCGTATGTACGCTGATGAATCACATAGAAGTGTGATCAATTCAGATGACATTCAATTCGATCTGGATTTTTCAAATCCTTTGTTTAATGTAGATATTAATGAAAACATTAGTAGAAACCCCGGTATTTTTTTTGGGGGGCAAAGAATTTGGTGTCATGTTTGGAATTATGCTAAACACTCCCATGCTACTTGCTCCCTCCCACCTCCTATACCCCCCAATAAATGGCCATGTCTATTTTCATTGTCTACACTCCCCTAGCGCCACCATGTGGCCATCTATGATCTTTACTTTTTACATGCATATTGTAGACCTCTAAAGTAACACCAAGTTTAAATTTCAACTTAATCGGAGCATTTTAAAAAATTTTGATTTTTGCCCCCCTCCCCCCCCCCCCCCAGCACTTCATGTGACCACCTAGGACCTTGACCTTTACAAACATATTCTAAACCTCTAGGTTAACACAAATTTTAAATTTCAACTTAATCAGAGCTTTTTAATAAATTTTGATTTTAATCTGTCAAAATTGATGGACCGATCGTGATTGATCGATTGATCGATCAAACCTCATTAAAACAAACATAATACAAAAAAACTGCAAGTCAATTGGACAAACCATCGGGGAGAAAATTTAATTTAAAGAGTTCAGAATGACGGAATGACAGACGCGGAATAACAGACACACAGAGAAAATTTGTTTTTTAATATAATAATTATTAGAGATACAATTAAATTGTTGAATAAAAATAGTTCACCGGGTCATGACCTTATCACCGGGTCGTGACCTTATAACAGTTGGTTTGTTTTCTCATATTGAATATATTTTTATTCCAAATTTACTAAAATTCTTCATAAATTTATTAAGTACACCTCAGTGTTATGAACCAATTATAAGATCTGATATTTTTTCCATAAAGGAGTACTATAAGTGAGATCCATTAACATTCAAAATCTGTAAACAAAGCTGATTGGTAAAATTTTAAATCTAAAGTTATCTGAGTTATTGCCTTCAAGATTATCTCCCTTTCAGTCTTCGCTGAGTGGCTCTAACATTCAAATATCATTATTAATGTTTCAAGAAATATTGGATAAAATAAAGTATAATAGGTTAAACAAGGTTGAAGTGATCTTACTTGACATTTCAAAGGCTTTTGATTTTGTTAACCATAATTATCTGATACAACAAATAGTGCATTTATTTGGTCAGTCAAATTTGACATGGGGATTGCTCAATTACGTCTTTAATAAGAAGGTTTTCTTAAAGTATAAGGGTGCTATCCTCAGGGTTAACCCCACAGTACCAATTTATTTGCAATTTATGTAAATAACATGATTGAAACTTTAGATCAAACAAGGTTGGGTATCATGACTCAATTTGGTGATATATTGACTTGTTTTTGTTATGTAGACAGCATAACCATAATATTGAAGGATATAAAGTATTTACCCAGAGTGTTTAAAATAGTTGAAAATTTTTGGCAACATACAGGCTCTATAATTAATAAACAGAAAACTTATGTCTGGATGCCGTTCTCTAACACTGTTGTGAATACTTACTCTACTAAACATCCTGAAAAATTATTGGGTTTGCCATTTCCCTTTGTAGGGAACATTCTGAAGTGGGAAATTCAAAATAGGTTATTGGATGATTTTAACTTCATCAGATTAAGAATTCAGTCCAGATATTTATCTTTAAAAACTAGAGTTACCTTAATTAATAGATTTTTGATTCCTAAGATACTTTATTATATGCCTCATGTAACTTTTAACAAAACTTTTCTAAAGAAGATCCATGCAATATTTAATGGTATTATTTGGAAGACAGGCTTAACCCTATTAGTAAGAAAGTTGTTCAACTTCCAGAGTCAATGGGGGGCATGGGATCACATAATGTGAATTAGTTTTGTTATATTGTTAAGGCTAATGTCTGGATATCTTATAAAAAATATTGAATGTGATTGACTCTTTAGGTAGAATCATTCCAGCAGACACTCCTCCGCCACAAATTGTTAAAGGAAGTATACTTTACACCTTGCAATAAATATTTATTTAATGAATTGTTGGATACTTTTGACACAGCCTATTCAGGAAAATTTACATGTTTAAAAATAATTTCACACGATTATGTTATTCAGCCATTGCAAAATATCTCTTGGTATATTTTCTAATTTTCATGATTTTGTGTATAAATTAATTTATGATGTAAATTTTACCAACAACAGGTTGCCTACTAAATACAAAATGAATGTTCCAACCCAGTGTTTGTTCTGTAGCCAATTGGATGATATGAACCATTTATTATTATCTTATTTTAATAATCTTAGAGTTTTGGTTAATAGATATACAGGTTATTATTTTCAAAATTCTGATTTAATATCTATGTTATTGATGTTTCAAAATAGAGACATAGGTTGGTTTGTTCTATTTTCGGCTTATATTATTTGGAAAATGAGAAATTGAAAACTTTTTCAAAATATGAATTTATGACCATGGTTCTTTTTCCTAACTCAAATTAGACAATCACATGGCAACGATGTTTTACACCTGCAATTTGATATTTATCACAAAAAGTGGACAAACTCTTACATTAAGAACTTTACATTGAAATATATTATGTGATAATGAACTCTTCTTTATCTTGTGTTTGTGTGTGTTTACTGTTAACATTATAAGGTCTAATATTTGTTGAATTTCATTTCTTTTAATTCTTGATTATTGCATAAAGATGACTTTTACAAAACCTGCATGTATTGACCAAGAAAATGAGCTACCCTATTCTTTAAATATGCAAATATTAAAATTATAACTATTATTTTCCCAATTTTGATACATTTAAATTGTGTTTTATTCACAATATACTCATCAATCCTGCTGTGATGTTTTTATTTTTTAAAGTATGGTGCATTTTATTTGTTTGCAATTTATATACAACAATCATTGTTATTATCTTCCATATCTAGACTTATTACTCTAGAAATAAAGATTAGTTCTTGGCAAGGTTAAAATAAAAATAATTTTGTTAAATCAGTTCAGCAGTTTTTTACATTTGTGTGGGTATGGGTGATTTAATTTAACATCTTTTTTTTTCCTTTTTTCATATTATTTCCAAAGAAAACATTGATATTTTGCACAAAGACATTTAAAAAAAAAAAAAATTCTAGGATGTAGATAAACCTTTATAATAGCATTAGTTTTCCTATTTTATTAGTATCAATTGTATTTCATATGCTTTTATTTTCTTTATTTATCAAATATTTTATTAACTCATCACAATAAAAAAAGCTTTCTGTGTCATGATGCCATTTGATTCCAATATCTATGTTTTTTTTTTCATTTGTTCTCTCTCTCTCTCTCTCTGTATTCAGGATACAGTATTTCTTGACTACCTAACTGTCTTTTTCTAAAATTAAATGAAATTAATACTGAAGTACTGAGTTTATTACGATACTGTATATAGCCTAATAAATGTTAGGCTTTAAAATAGAGTAAAATTGAAAAGTTCAGAAAAAAAAAGTGGTATAAGTGCCATTTTACCCAAAAAAATGAGATAACTGTTGAAATGTATTATTTAAATGATTATTGTCTCAGGAAAAAAGTGGCCAAACAGAAGCTGCCAAAATATGATTCGATCCAAACTGTTACTGCTTAAGTACGAAGTATTGGAATGAGAAAGTTTAAACTGCTCTCCCGAATGCCACTTATACCACTCTTCTCCTTAATCCCTCATTTATGAAATATAGTTTAGCTGTAATCCTGTGTAATCCACTACAGAAAATTTTATCTTTATTATAGGAAATTATTTCATTTCTAATTATGCTCTTATAAATTTTTTCCATTCCTATATTTATATGATTAAATTAAATGGGAACTGTATGATTAATAATATAAGCATATCTTTAAATTTACAAGCAGATTACATTAATAGAACTAATGTAAGCTAACTAAGCTTATATAATTTCCTGACAAATAAGACACAAGGATTTTAAGCATTGAACTGAGGGATAGTATACTTGATCAATGATCATATTTTATGACATTCTAAATTGCATTAAAGAGCAAATCAAGTTAAAATAATTTGTACACTTTAATCAATTTATATTCCTTTTAAAGTCGGCTATTAACTTTTTCCACTCTCTATATTTGTCAATTATACTGGATATTGCCTGTAGCATAAATTCAGTGATTCAATTTTCAACAGGCAATAGGAGTAATTGTACATGATTTGAACTTTCACCTAAGAAACCAAAGAGTGCACTTTGATATTTTTTGACTCAAATGCTTAGAGAACTCATCTTGTCTACTTAAAAATTAATTATTCTATTCTGAACTATTATAGTATTATATTATGCTTCACATAATCACATTACAAAATGATTTAAATTTTATTTCTAGACGCCTTATACACATGAAATATAGTTTTAAATATCCGCCCACCCATCCATCCCCACTCTCCTTTATTTTACACGTTTTGAACATTATGTTAGAGGAGATAAATTATTTTTTGATAACTTACACTGTAAATCATTATTTCATTATTTGCTTTTATTCTGCGATAGAATAATTTATTTATTTACTTTTTTTTTTTCAAATTTATTATTTTATTATTTTAAAAGGTGATCTTCGTTATGATTGTATCACCTGCATTTTATATTGGATATTCAGTATTATTGAGCTTTATTTTATTTTTAAGATAATAAAAGTAACTTAAAAACAACAACAACAACAAAAAGAATAATTAAATTATTCATAAACATTTATAATATCACTTATTTATATATTTATGCTGTTATTATAATATTTTTAAATCATTTTTTTTTTTAATATCATTTATGTTTTACTGTTGTAATAGAGCAATGATGAATTTTAAATATTGTTAGTAAATAAATATTGATTTTCTTTTTTTTGCTTTTATTATTTACTAGCATAACCCGTGCAGACATCTGCCCTCTAGGATGTTAATAAAAATAATCTTATTTTCAAGTTGTAAAAGATCTATTGTCCAAAATGACGAAAATTCATTATTCCCCCACTCCGCTTGTTTTTGGCCAATTGCACCTGTTTTTATCCCCACCTCCCTCCCCTCATTGGTTAAAAAAAAAAAATCTTATTCCACCCCCCNTAAACACTATGCTAGCAATACAGCCTGTAAATCAAACACTAAAGACTTAAAGGGTAAGGATAGTAATACTTTTTACAAATGTATTGTTTGTTTTTGTAGAATTGTGAGGACAATAAATTTTTATTTTTATACAGATAACGTAGGCCCTGTGGAATATCACATGTATAGAAAGGATCCTAGGTCTCTGAGGTTAATTTTTGAAACCTAATTTGTATTTTTACATTAATTCATGTTATATGGAAATATTGGAAATTTGAAACCAATAAATATCTACTTAATTACATACCGTGCTGTGTCTGAGGATCGTCTTTTTCTTTCAT
>PXIH01S0079600.1:0-17575 GCA_003024985.2 Euperipatoides rowelli
TATATATCGTAGATCCTTTAGATGAGCAATACTAACAATTGTTGTTCTAGATTTCTAAAGTTACTTCTTCAAAATGATTTTAAGTTTTAAAAAAATAGGCAAAAAACCCAAGTGAAAGTTTTGATTTTGAATGGAAGGCCACTTTCTAAGTTTGCTTATGAAAAGTATTGATTTTGGCATGCCATTTTCAAAACGATGTTTTTGACTTATAAAAATTAAACATCTTAAAATTAATATTTCAGAAAAACCGTGATTATCTCTATTGACCTTTAACATTTGTTTTTATACTAAAAAATCTTTAGTAAGCTATACATCCCCAGGAAATTAAAAATTAAGAACTTTCTTTTACAAATTGGTAATAGTAGCACATCTGTTCTTACAATTTTAAAATTTAACTAACTTAGTTCAAGACATTAATATAAACTTGTGGTTAATTTTTGGGCCATTAACTCATTAGAGCTCTCTAATCGTATGAAAAAAAAAACACATTCGCTGCTCAGCTGTTAACTGGACAGTGAGATTCCGATTTTTTTTTTGTATATTTAAAGTTCTGTAGCCTTAATATTTAATTAATCGTGAAGTGTTTAGTAACATTTTAAACTGAAACTAGATTAAAATGGAGGTAATACTTTTCTAAATTTAATCATTTGAGGCAAATTAAGACCGAGCAAATTCATTTTACCTCATGACAAATTATCTGAAATGAAAATGCTAACTGCCAACTTTAATTGTAAGAAAGATGGAAGTCATAAAAGCTGTGGAGTTGAATGCTGTTGATGAAATAAATTAAGTTTAGAGCATAAACTTAATTTATTTCATCAACAGCATTGATATACTGATCAATCTGATGATTGACTGGCTCTTTTTCTGACTCAGCTTATCACTAAATTGGTTTCCAAAAGAGGGGGGGGGGGATATTAGACTGTAAACACCAGATTTGCATAAAGTACTTTGCTTTATGATAAAATTTCTTATAAAGCGCAGAGAAGTTTCCAAGTACAAGTGATTGAAAGTTTCATTTTTGCCAGCTATTCAATTTTTCTCCATTGCATAATAAAGAATGCTAACACATATATGCATGGATCACTCAAGGAGTTAAATTCATAAGAAAGAGAGTTGAGCATTATTTCCTTGTGACAATTATCATGAGACAACATACTAACTTCAATAATGTCGTTTTTTTTGATGGAATCATTTCTTGTTGATTCACAAATTTACGAAGATTATAACTTTTAAACAATTAAATTAATTGTTAGTAATTAAAATGTTTATTTTTGTATCTTAAAAATGTTTTAATTAAATAAATTTTTATGTGACATTACAAATATTGAGTAGAGACATTTAGTAATGATCTTTTAATGTAATGAAGTTAGGATAAAAAAAAAATACATTCTATTATTATTTAGCAGACAGTATGATGGAGTAAGTTAATCAAATAATTATGTTTAAATATACAGTATTTATATTTTAATTACAAGAATTAGTCGATTATGGCCAAATATATTGACTTGATTTTTTTAGATCATATTGTACCAATTTGGCTATATTTTAAAAATGTGGGCTAATTCGTTATAAGTAAAAAAGTTTTAAAAATAAAATAGGCATTGATTAGTATATGAATCGCTTAATATAACTATACAAAATAGTAGTTATTAATAGTGAAAATCCAATTTATATTTTATTCTATAGGAGGAGATATTAATTACGGTATGTTAGTTTTTAACACAACAGGATTTTTGATCCAGGTAGTCAAGATGTTGTCAAACCATTTGGCACCCTTTTTTTCTACCAGTATTTTAGGTTTCAAAATAGACAGTATATACAAACAAACTCTTTTCTTTTTTAAAAGAAATAAGGATAGTCTAAGTTAATTAAGCAATATATCAATATAGCAAGAAGAAAATGAGCTTATCAATTAAACAATATATCCACAAATGTTGACATTACATTTTTTTTTAAAAGATAAAATGTGTTAATACCTACAGCTTTTTGTAAATTGGCCACATGGCAAATCAAGGTGGATTATAAAGACCTGCAAAAATTAGGAATAATTCATTAAAAAAAAAAAAATAGAGCTTAATAAATTAGACCTTGAGTGGAAGACTGAATTATTTTAAATTTATTTATTTACCAATCTTTAGGAAACAAAATGAAAAGAAAAAAAAAGATAAAAGTTGGAAAAAATATTAAAAATATAAATTAATTAAAAAGCAACAAATTATCTCTGTAAAATAAGCAATCCATAATTTCTATTGAACATTCATAAAATTACATAATTTTAAGTAGATTAAAAAAATTAAGTGATTTGTCACAAATTAATGTTAATTATAGTACTGTATCTAAAATATATGAATGGATAAAAAAATTACCCCCTAATTTTAAGTTCTTTTAATGATATACTGTAGCTATATTTGGCTTACAGTATATTTGAAATTGTTGAGTGAAGCAGAGTTCTTTGAATATTACTAGTATTAAAAATTTGAATGATTAAATACAGCATTATTAAATCAATGAGGCATAAGTTCTTAAAACAGTAAATAGTCAAAATAAAGATCAACAAATTCTGCATAAAAATAGTCATATGCAATTTAGTCGCAAGTATAACATTTTTTGAGAAAATCGTGCTAAAAAAAGTTCTTTAGTTCATGATTTTGTAGCGCACGTAACTTAAAATTTAAAATGTTTACACTCATAAAGATGTGAAAAGATCCTTAAATCGCTTCTAAGTTATAGTAAAAAAAAATGCAGTTTAAAGATAAAGATTTTAGCTTTATATGCATACATTCAATTTAAAGTTTCTTTTAATTCCGTTAGATTGAAACTGATATTTTTTTTGTTTATAGACACTTGCCCGTTTATATTTAATATAGGCCTATTGTTAAAAAATAATCCTTATGGAAATTCTTTTGGACATTTCAATCTTGATATACAGTATAACTCCTTGATATAAGAAGATAGATTTTCATTCTTGTATCTTCATTTTAAATACAATGACTTTAGAAATGTTATTTTGAACGTATTTCTTAAAAAAAAAAACAGCTTGAAAGGAGTAACCTAACAATAAATTGTTTTTTATTTTTTAATTCTGTAAAAAAATAAGCCGAATTCTAGATTATTTTCGTCCAAATATAAATATACTTTAAGCTTAAGTATTTTGAGTAAAATCAAAGTTGGGGAATGAAGATTAAGACTTCAACTCCATGTCTACCAATTTTGGTACACACTGAACTTTTACCTAGAGCCGAAGTGTACACAGCTTACAGTCTATTTGAGAGCCTGGGTACGTTTGTGAACCTAATTCACTCTGCTAGTTATTTACAAAGCCCCCCCCCCCTCCAAATCATACTATTTGTTTGACAAATACAGATACATACTGTATGTTTCTCGAAAGGTGTTGTAAGAAAAAAAGCCACGAATCTCACGATTTTACCACTATGGTAGATGTGGCAGAACAGCATTTCTGCCATATTTATTTGCAAGTTCAAAAGTGGCCTTCAACAAACTCCCCTTGGAACTGGGGTTGGAAAAAAAAAAAAGAGTTTCTGACACCCATACAAATGTAAAAACCACCTGCTCCGCCTGCATTTTTAGATCTAATATTTTGTAATTGCAAAAAAAGATGCAGGAACAATTGCAGCTGTATAAAAGCTGGATTATGTTCCCCTGTTTGTGGATCCTGCATGAGCACGGACATGTACAAAATATTTCCAAATATAAAAATTATCGAGGATATAAATAATTAGAGCCGAGACATAAAGGAATAATACATTTAAATATTATTTTCGCATACTGTACATACTGTACATTATTTTAGTTTAACCCTCCCATAAACCTCCTTGCACCGGTCTTCTCCCTTGTTCAGCTCCTCCTAATATTGTTCAGCACCTTTGAACAATTAAAATAGTAAGTATTAAATGTAACTAGATTCATTAATTCTAATTAAGCCCTCCAAATCCATAAACCTCCATCACTCACTTGACTATATTGCACCGATCTACTCCCTTCTGCAGCTACATATTTTTTTCACCAAAAATCTCCCCAAATAATATGAGTTGCATATCACATCACACCCAGGTAAATTTTGCCAGGAAATTGATTTATCCCTTACTATATTGTCAACAAACACAAAAGCTACAAAATTAACATTTTTTGAGCGTGATTTTCTCAAAAACGATATGCTTGAGACCAACTTACATATGACCATTTTTGTCAAGAATTTGTTGATATTTATTTTGGAAATTCACTATTTAAAAAAATTATGCATATTTTTCGAGATATTTGAGAAAAATCCTTTTGGGCGCCCTTTTCAGGGCCACCCATAGGCTGATCGTTGCTAACTTTTCTTCAGCCCTACAACAAACTCTGAAAAAAATTCACTTCATTTGAAATTTGTGTATGATTTTAGTCTCTAATGACTGGGTTATAGCAAATCCAAATACTTCAGATTACAGGAGGCGATATCTATAAATCAAAACTCAATCAAATTTCATGGCAGTGGTGACTTGCTTCAGGATCCAGCAATGGGATGGTAACAAAAGATAAACTTCCATGTGTCAATAATTTCATTCAGTGATAAAGGAAGGAAGATATTTTATGGGCATAGTAACTTAGTTTTTTTTGCACTACACTATGTACAATATACAGTATATACTGTAAACGTACAGTTAATGTGCATTATCCGGATGAAGATGCATGTTTACTATTAAATGCATTCATATTTCACAAGGTTTGTTAGGCTAAATGTATACATGTAAATCTGTACATTTGCCTAAAGACTTTGGTAAATGTGAACACTATTTCTCAATACAACTGCTGAATTCTTAACAGTATAATTTTCAAACCATTTTTATACTTTAGATTTCGTTAATAAACTGGCATTACAATGCAATTTGATTAATGATTTGCTATGTTATTCAGCATAAACAGTACAATAAATGTCTGGAAGAGATCAGCTACTGCCTGCTCTCATTTATAGTATCAATTCTATCTGTATTGTCAAAATATATTAATTAATCATTTTATTTTTGATTGCTATGTAAATTGAAAACCCATTAACAAGCCTTAATGAAGCATCTCCATCATATAGTCACGAAACAAAACCTATCCTTGATTTTTTCAGCAAGCTTTATATTGTAATATTCATTATTGAGATTTAAAGTGCTGCATGCTTTAGACTTCCTAGTCTATCAATTACACCCTCGTTATGCATTAGAGCCAGTGGTTCAATTATTTTAAAAGACCATTTTAATGTCCTTTCCGTCTTGCTTGGATACTGCAAGAATCGGGTGGTCCAAGCGGAAGTACAGGAGAAATGACACCAGGTTCTCGTACGAGTAAAATGTCTTCCGGAGGGGGGTTGTACATACTGTGTGTAATTCAATTCTCTGATAAATGAGGAAGTTAGTTAAATTCAGGCTCATAAGAGTATAGATTAGCATCCGTCATTTTAAAAACATCCACAATCAGGATTTGGGTGTTTACATGAATGAGTTGACAAACATGCTTATGTTCTCATTTAAATTTCTATTAAATTTAAACATCAAGCATTCTTCAACAGATAATTTGTGTGCACTAATGGCTTGTGTCATCAACGGTCGCCCAATACAGCAAACTTGGAATCAAGACCTATATATATACAATAATCCATTTCTTTATGAATCAATTACAAATTTAACCTTTTTAATTGTAGCTAAACTTCAGTGGAGCGATGCACCCTCCCCCCCCCTGGAGAAAGTTGTGGCCACTTGTTGCCATATTAACAGCAGTGTAAAACGCATATTGAAAAGTTTGTTACATGTTAACTACCTGTTGTAATATTGTCAGGCTAAAGAAGCTCTCTTGATTAATGACAACTCAACAATAAGAGCATCAATCTTGTTATCCAATGCTACAATCCTAATTATAGGCATGCCTGCATAATCACTTAAGTATAATCTATGACAGTCAGATCTATTGATATCTCTATCAGTCAAAAGATTTATAGACAATTCATCGTTTTTATTTTGTTTACCATTAATTGTGCTTCTTTCAATATTTTTTCCTTTTTTTTTGTTGTCTATTATCACAACTTGCAATATGAATCATATTCTAACTCTAGGGAAACATGCATGCATCTCTTTGCTGTTAGTACAATTCCGTCCTCTTAGTACGTTATGCAAATTATTTGACAATTAAGAAAAAATTAGAATTGTTTTTCATGATACTATTCCCATTTGATTGCTATTTTGGTTCCATCTAAGGTCAAAAACCTCTCCATTTGATAATCATAACTTCTATCAATAAGATTTTGATTAATTATATTGAAAAAAAAAAAAACCAAGACAGTAGTTATAGGCACCGATTTTCTCTCTCTCAGGGCACGGTTAAAAAGTGAGCCTACTGATTAATGTGGAGTTATTAGGTCTCGTAGATTTATCTTTGACAGTGACTCTCCAAATGTCCTAATCTATTGCAATTTAATGTTACAATTTGGTTAGTTATGTCCCCACATCCACAATAATACATCAATAATAAAACAATTACAGATAATGTAACAAATGAACAACAAACCTTTGAAGTAAATAAATGAGACATTTTAATAATATTGTTTCAAATGAAGCAGATAAAATGCATTGGATATTGCATATCAAAGCTGGTTGTAGAAGAGAAGATAATTATCAGTCACAAATGACGTTAGAAATTCAACACGATTCCATGTAATTTTCTATTGCTCATCAAGCATCAAATAAATTACCCATTCAACATGTTACTAAGCATTTCTCTATAGCTAAGATTGTAAAGGATAGCTCTTTTGGTATTTTTTAGTGTGGCCAGAAAAAAAAAAGTGAACAACAAAAAAAATAAAACTATTATTTTTTTATTACATCTGTAAAATACAAATGATGCTAAAACTAAAATATAAAGAAAAAAGCTAATAGAAAACAAAGAAGCGAAAGAAGTCCAACAATAGAGCATGTAACTGGATGAGAGAACTCAAAACAGAAAGGGGAAACCCCACAAAATATACTAAATAAGATTAACACAAGAAAAACTACTGCCATGAAAGCCTAAAATAACAATATGCTAGTGAATGTGGGAAAATATTTCATTTAGGTGTGTTCCAAAGAAACATCACATTTCAGACAATACAAAAGTAATTTATATTTATAAGATATGAAATAAACAAAAAAAAATTATTTTCCCTCTTTTTCCAAATTTTCCTCCTTTTAATAGTTTTATATTCTGTAAAGAAATCACATTTTTCAATTATAATTTTTGCAGACTTACCAATTCCTTTACTGCGAATATCTAATTAAGGCAGTCAGAAAATACAAACATAAAAATAACAAATTCACATTTCCCATACTCAATTATGATGTTAATGTTTGATCTAGACTACTTGTTCATTCAAGATAAAATTGATTGCGACATTTTGTCTTGAGACATGCAAGAGACTTGTATAATATGAAAATCTTCAGACAGCAATGGCAAGCTTGCTTAATTTCATTGCAGTAAGTTAAAACTCAGCCTACTTGTTAAACGTTTTTCAAATTATATAATACAGTATGTAAACAAATGAAAACACCACATGATTTTAAGTGATTATTAAGTCTAAAGATTTGGCTAAGATGTTATTTACAGAGTAGGATATTATGAAAAATTCTTTAAAACGCATAATTTAGCAATAAAACTAATGATTAGCGCCCTGTGGGGCTAGTCAAGCATTCTTCGCAGACCGACTCGACATTCCGGCGACACCACTGTCACTGGTTCAAATCCGGCAATGGACAAAAATTGGCGGGTTTTTCATATGTACGGTACTATAATGTTTTTTTCATGTTGTATTATAATGGAATATTTCTTTGTAAACAAAATTTGCATTGTATGTTGAATAATTAATGATGTACAATGGATTGATATACTGTGTATGTATATACAAATAAATTAGATCAAAATTTTTAAAATAATTTAAAATTTTATTTGATTTTAATCTAAAATCAAACTTTTCGCAAAAAATGAATTTAATTTGCACAAATAAAGTATTTTAATTCTTTGCGTCTTATCCACGCACATCATACTTTTCAAAGTGCGCTATATAGCATGTGGCAGAAAGTGATGGAATGGATGATAGAAATGAAATTTTCAATCACTCGTACTCAGAAACTTCTCTGCACTTTGACAGATTTTACTGAAAAGGGAAGTACTTTATACAAATGCCGTGATTCTTAATTTAAGCATTTTATTTCGTCTCATGAATGAGAAAGCAGACAGGTCAATCCATTAGCGATTGATCAGTAAAGAAGACATGGAAATGACCATACTCTCAACTTAGTTATTTCATAAGCAGCATTTAACATGGAAGCTTTATAATGTTCACTGTTCTTTCAATTAGAAGCATCACATAGTGTTGGTGATTCAGATAATTTTTGCATGGGGAAAAAATGATTATATAAATAGGTTTGTAAGGGGGGGGGGGAGGGCTAAAAACAGAGAAGTTGAGTAAGTTACAACTGATATTGTTTCAAATAAGAAACTGTAAGACCATTTTTGATATGGCAGGTTTTATCCTGGAATTCAAAGGAAGGGGGGTGGTATATCCTGAACACTGGTCTTATGGAATCAATTAGATCCTATATTTGTGGTATAATGGAAAAAAAAGATATAACAGTCACATAAGAATGGGAAAAGAAAATTAATTTTTCACAGATATAGAATATTACTCCACGTTATTTGAATCAGTTATAACGGATTGTTATATTAAGCAATACAATTTTTTTTGACAAAATATCGATTAAAAAAAATAGAATACTAATCTTTGCAACATTATTTTCAAATGCGATGAAATAAAAAAACTACTTTTCAATAGTGTGTCCTATATACCATAGAATTCTAAAAAAAAAAGTATTAGAATCTATGGATAAAGGTTGGATTCTCTATATGCCAGATATGCATGAGCGATCATCTATAAAATTAGCGCATAGTTTAGCTGGTTTGTTTGTTGAAAGAAAATAAAATAAATAAAAAATAATAAAACACTACAAACAAACCAAACTTGGCTTAGCAGAGAAGGTAGGACCTGGAAGACCACTTATAGTGAAGGTCTGAAATTTGAAAAAAAAAAAAAAAAAAAAGGTATGGAACAGGATGCTTAACTCAAGCTAGGTCTGCATGATAGGTAACAATTGGAATAAAGACGATATATTGTACACATCAAAGGATGGAAACAAATATTAATGAAATTTATACATAATTCTAACAATAGAAACTTTTATTGAATCGTTTTGTCAAAAATGAAATCAAAATTTTAATTGGCATAAGCTGTTCAAGACTGGGAGAAACAATTGTTGTTAAAAAATTCTAAACCTAACATGATTTATACACAAATGAAGAACATTATAAATCAAAGTCTAATTTTACCATAGTGTCATAGTATTTAGGTCTTGTAGCATTCAGAATAGATTAACAAATAATTAGTTATATTGACTTTTGTATCATTGGTGTATTATACCCTACAGTAATAATAAAAAAAAAAAGTTATTAAAAACAAAATAATTAAACTCTGAATAAATTTTGTATTCAAACTTTTTTTTTTTTTTGAATGATAACAAATCTGTCCAAACCTTTAAAAATTGGTACACCATCATCCAACTGAATGACTGTATCTACATTTATTATTTTTATGATAAAATATAATATAAATAAATTTCATAATTTTTAGACCATTGAAGCTTACAAAAATAATTTGATTTAATGTATAAATAAAAATTTATTTGGCCATTTAAGAGGCTACAAGATGTAACCTTAATTATTGACCTTTTTATCCTCTAACATGTTTAGGATATACTTTTTTAATAAAGTCATCGACTATATTTTGATTATGGAATTAATAATAAAAAAAAGAGAGCTTGTAAATGAGTTTTAATGAATGTAGGAATTCACTTACATCCATTAAAACTCATTTAAGAGGAGCTCATTTTTTTTTATATGTTGTATTTAAATTTGCAGGATTAGAATTTTTTAAAAATATTGTATTAACTTTCTAATAATAATTGTTGATCCAAAATTCACCTAGTCACTGAAATCTGTGTTGATATTGTAGCTAAGTTGTAAAAATATTGATTAAAATTTAAAGATTTGGATAGTTTTATTACCGTATTATTAAAGTTGTCAATCATAATAATTAGGTTTATAAATTTTAGTGTAAACTGCATTTAATATTAAAAAAAAAAACCAAGAATTAAATATTAGGAGCATACTAATTTGAAGGATATACAGTATAATAAACCTGAAACCTCAAATGTGGGGGAGAAAAAAACACATTCAAGTTTTACGTAAAAATTGATATTTGTTTATTATTCTTAAATTTTTTTTTTTTTTTTACAAAAAAAAAAAAAAAAAAGAAATGAGACACACAAATGATAAGATTAGACATTTTTTTCCTGTTGTCAACAGGCAAAAAAAATTTTTTTTTTGAGATTCACACACACACACACACACACACGCACTGAAACAATGATTCTTTTTGACTTAATTAAAAACAATTCACACCAACCAAAAAAAAAATAAAAGAATGAAAAATAAAATAAAAAAAATAAAATGAAGCAGTTAACAAACGAACTGATTCTTCAAATACATCTTTGGAAATTTTCAAGCATTTTTTTAAAAAAAAAAATTACTTCTCTGAACCGCTTACTCGTGATCACTCAGTCCAAATAAATTATAGATAAAAAAAATGTATTGCATTATTTTTTTTTTATTTCTGCTTGTAGGGCATATTGCTATCATCATTAATTATGATAGTCATATTTATATATTTATTTATTATCACACACAAAATGCCCTAAATTTATCATATTTTTTCATAATTTCTGTACATGATTTTTTTAATATATTCAAATATATTAATACTTAAAAAAATGAATAAAATAAAGCCCAAAAGTCATTAATATACATAATTGTGTATCGGCTCTATAGATTTAGTAAATTTAATTTACGAAATTNGTCAAAGTTCGGAATTTTCAGCCATTATTACCAGGCATGGCAGTTAAAGAATGAAAAAAAAAAAAAAAAGACAGGATTCTTAAATTTGATTTAGCGCTATAAAAAATTTATAGTTTAAAATGTGCATTCGGCAAGATTTTTTTTTTTTTTTTTTTTTTAAAAATACCAAACATGATTGATAAAAACTGCCAAAGCTTACAAATTTAAAATAGTGATGAAAAATTTTAGCAAGAGAAATTATTAGTACCGGTATAAATTTTTTTCTAAGATTTGTAAATATTTTTTTAAAAGTTACAAAAGAAGTAAGTATAGATTCTCCACAAATGACTTAAAAAATAAGATTGGTTAAGCTTTGAATTTAAAAAAAAAATTAAATGCAAAATTTCTTTGGATAGTTTTAAAAAAAATTACAAATATAAACCAAAATATATTAATAGTAAGGAGTTCCATTCTAATGGGATTTTAAGCAAATTCTATATAAATCAAATTCAATTGTCAACTTTTTTTTATTTTTTATCTCTAATTTTAACATAGATTTTTAAAAATTTGTCACATTAGATAACCAATTTCCAATTTTTCCCTCTAACATCATCCAACCCTAATTCATTAACCTTAATGAAAAATCTTGCTCTATTTAGTTTAATCATCTATACATTTTATCTACCGTACTGTAAATTAAAGATTTGAATTTTTTTTTTTCTATATTATTTTATTTTCCAATTTTATTTACTGTTTCAAAGTATAATGCGTTCGTTTTGTTATTTACAAAAATATTTGTAAAATTATATAAGAAAAAGAAAATGCCCAGAATGAAATATACAGATGGAAAAAAAAAACAAAAAAAAAAAAAACAATAGGCTAACATAATTTATTGCTAACAGCAATCTAGTAAAAGTTGCTAAAGTGAATTTTGATATTTAAATTTATTCAAGTAGCCTATTGGATTATTGTACTTTAAAATAAAATATTTCCATCAAATTTAATCAATCTAATAGGAATATTTCAATTAAAATATATGCATTAACATATTAATTTTACAGAAATTAGTGATAAACACACTTACTGTATATGGCAATTTTTTAAGTCTTTAAAAATTACTAATTTCATGCCATTTTATATTTTATTCTGTAAAAAAAAATGAATGTACTAATTATTTATATAATGTACAGGGCACTTTAAATTTACTTCCTTATTTTATTATATCGTTGAGCCGATTCTAAGTTTACTTATTTCTCCAAACATGGAAAAAAAAAGTCTAAAAAATGATAGATATGTAAAGTTTGACTGTAATTCTGGCCCAATGTATTTACTTGGCGACTATATATTATAAATTGGAACTACAGTTTGGATTGTTCATTACCGTACTGTAAATATGTTAACTATTTACAGTAGTATTTACTTTGATATCTGACTGGAGTTAGCACTTACTTCATGTAAGTAATAATTATTGCCTGATCAATATAACCACAAAATTGGTTCAATACTTGCCATTTTTATCTCCAGCTATAAAGTGATTTTATAATAATGACAGAAATTTATTTTATGGAATTATCATACTAACAAAAAAAAAAAATTTCTACTCTTGATATATTCATGGTATTATAAAATAAGAATCAAAAATAGCCAAAATCAAAACTTATTTTGAAGAATTTTTTTTTATATTACAGGGCAGCTTGTGTGTGAATATATACTATATAATATATATTAAGGGAACAATAATTTTGTTTCTTCATAATTCATATTTTGAAGGCAGAACAGGAAAATCCCAATCCCAAAATTAATCAAACAGCTTAAGGAGAGAAAAATTTTTTTTTTTCAGGAGAGAAAGGAGGGATAAAATGATAAAATTATGCAGCTCATAGAGAAAGAAATATTAAGTTATCTAGCTAGAAACTTAATTAGAATTTATTTATTTTTTATTAAAAAAAAATCTATTAATCTTTCAAATATTAGAAAATAAAAATAAATACTAATGAATAATGAAATGGTCATGACCAAGCCAAGAAATAGCTAAATGGAATATTGTGTTTAAGTTTTTTGGTTGCTTTTGATAACTTTATTGTATTTCTCCCTCCCCACCCTCTCCCCTAAATATAAAATTGTCATTAAACAAACACCAGAAACCACAACCCTTTCTTCACAAACTTTCACACGAGTCTCATAATCTAATTTTTAATAATAAGCTGAACCATTGTTGCCTGGATACACTGTATTTCGGCCTTGCGTTCCACGAGCAGCAATGGCAGGAGATCGTGGAGGTTTGTTGTGTGGAAGACAGGAACTGGTGTCCATACTCTCTTCAGATGCTTCAGCAGCTTCGTCTGTAGCCTCTGCTCCGGCAATGCCCCTGTGGGTAGCAGATCCCATAGTAATTGGCCCCCGAGGGTGAGGATTTACTGAATCATCATAATTAAATTCCATACTCTCATCAGGGCTATAATCAGAAAAAAATAATTTTTTTTTTTATCTATATGCTTTAAAATAGGACATTATAAAATTTTAAATTTTAAAAGATTTAAGAATCATGAGCAACACAAACTATTTAAAAGACTCCATGAATGAATAATAGGGGTACATACTGCAGAAATAGCCTAGATTTCAATTATAGTTTAGTCCTATGTATAACTTTTCACTTATAAATTCTGAATGATACAATCAATCACTGAAATGCAGTCCACTAACAGCTTCGTTATTCAGAATAAAAGGAGAATTAGTAATGCCGGGCAATTGAATATTCCAGTTAGTCGCTCACGAGTTAAAAAAATAGCTTTCGTTGATAAAAATATTAGTTTTAATTCAACTTATAGAAAGTAATGTGTTGTACAGCAAATAAATTTTTAACTTGTTAAATAAACAGATTTAAGAAAATTGATTATCATAGAAATGCTAAATGTCTGTGTGCCCAAACAAAGCGACAGCAACGGTTGGTTGATGAAGACATCTTGTAGCTCGAATAATACACCAAATCTATCAATAAGATGAACTCAATGCATTATACATAGACAAGCATTATCCACAAAATAATTAAATGAAGATTTAAACTCTCTTCTACAAATTTCTGCAAAAACTGTTAATCAAAGCATGATCCTTCAATTTGCAACTTTTCTGATCATTGTACTTTGACATGGGATCTGAACACATTACTGTACTGCTTCATTTTGAAATTTTCTGCCCACCAAGTGGTAATATTTAAATCGACATAAAACTATTATCAGAAATAGTGCTGGGCGATTAGTAGAAATTACTAATCGATTAATCAAAATGTAAATAACCACGATTATGCAACTAATCAATTATTAATTTTTATCCCCCCCCCCCCCTCTGCCACCAATCAGTAAGTTTAAATAGTTTTTAAAATAGGCTACTTATAAATATTTTATTTAATATTACTAGCAACAAAATATCTTTTTCTATGTCAACATACTGTAAAATAAATTTATATAGCCTAATTATTTATTGGTTAGGAAGGGGGGAGAGGGAGGGGAAGCAAACAAAGTTTTAAGTTTTGTCTAAAAAAGTCAACAACCTTCTTTCTGTTAATTCTCCACCCCGACTCCATCCTATTCTCTATAATTTGTAATCTATCCCATTATTATAGAACCTTGGAGTCACAGTTGTTCTATAAAAATATATCTTGAAAGCCTTTAAAGAAATACATCAGTTTTTGCCTCTAACTCCCAGTAAATCAGAATTATAAAATGAATAACCTGTATCCATTAGATGAAAAATAAAAACTATACCTTACCTATCCTCTTATAGTAATAAGTTATTCAGTAGTCTACCTTATGATAAATAGTTTTAGAATAGCCTATGCCAGTGGTGGCTAACCAATGGCACGTGTGCCAGAGGTGGTACATATGAAAAATTTTCCCGCACGTGAACGATATACAAAGATATTATTTTATGCGCTCAGTTAGATTTCTTTTTTTTTTCAATGTGTAAAAGCAAAATTTCTGTTCTTTTTAGAATTGTTATTTCACACAATCTAATATTCTGGATAACTTAAGCAATGCGCACAATGACATGGTAGCGGTAACAATACGATTGTTTATTGTTTCTATTTATCGTACATTTTTTGTTGCGCGTCCACCAGTAGGCAAATGTTACATTAGTAATTAATTCAATTTATTTATTTATTTATGTATTTATATTAGTATTTTTATGAAAAAATCCTTGTTAAAAAATTGTTTGACAAGGTGTTAATAAATTCAACTTAAGATGGCCAGTGCAAATAAAAAACCCAAATTATCAAAATCAAGTAGCAGAGAGTTTATCAGGTTTATTTAAAAAAAATGCAGAAGACAAAATATTGAAAACTTGGAATGCCATTCATGAAAAATTTAGCAGCTTAAAAAAACTAATGACAGCTATACTACCAATATTTTCTTCTACATATGCTTGCGAGTCATTATTCTCCGAAATAAATTTTATAAAAGACAGTTCAATAAATAGAATGACTGATGAATCAAAATATGAACCAGATATAAACTATTTAGTATCGAAGATACACCAGCAAAAATCTCATTACTAAATATGCATTATTTTACTATTATATGATAAATTATGAGTTTAATTTTTAATTTTATTTGTTATAACTTCATATACAGTATGTGGAATTCAATGTTAATTTATAGACTTATTTAAAAAAAATTCTGCAAAACTTAAAATTTCTTGGTTAATTGCATGTTATTTAAAAGATGTACTGTAGCTCTACGTTGGTACAAGGAACATCATCTAGTAATAGATAGTCTTCACAATTTTATAAAATATTTTACACACACATTTGTACATACACAACAAATGAAATTATATTACAAAAATTAACAAATACATACATGTCCGATACTTAAAAATAAACACTTAGCCGGGTGATCATAGTCTTCTTCATAAGGCTTCCCTCCTCCCTAATTGACCTTATTCTATCTCAAAAAAGACTATATTTCCATAGACAATTCTAATTTGGGGTCTCGGTTAACATCATTCTCGGGTTAGCGTGATTGACATCAGCCGAGACGGGGGCCTGCTTTACTTATGCCACTCACAGGACTGTCTTTATACTTATATTATTAAAAAATAAAAATAGTATGTCGTCCCTAACTAGGCAAAATTGTAAAGCTTGGCGGTCCCATTTATAGCTTCAAAAGAGGACAGTACTGTCTTCCAACGACCGTCTTTGGATACTGGCTATAAATGCAACCCTGACTTGGAAATGTCTCTANNATCTCCCAGCATTCAGGAAGGATACGTTGCGCAGGCAAGGCACTAACGGGCCCACTGAAATACTGACCACAGACTACGGAGACATGTTCCGGGGATAATCACCAGGTAAAAGCCACAATTTTATTACTAGTCTCTGAATACACTTGACATACAAATGTTCAAATTAGAATAACTAATTATATCACATTCATATGTAAGTCTAGTAAACAGAGGCTACCCCAAAATTGCAACCTTTACCGATAAACAGGTTAATTTGTGCCAAGTTAAAGAATCTCTTACAAGGGCTAGAACCCAGCACAAACTAACGAAAAATAAATAGGAAAACTAGCTAAACCCTAATTTACAGAGAAAATAAATGTCAGCCCGGGCCGGATAAATAGGAGCTCAAGAGGAAGAAAGGGGGACCAACCCTTTATTATCCCTGCCCTGATAGAACGGGCAGGTGCCACCCCTATCACGCGTACCTAAGAAAGGGCCATCTGGAAATATAAAATAAAGATTACTAAAATAAAAATAGATTAAATAAGCCATTTCAATACTTAGCCTATACACACATAAACAAGCGTCTACTTTAGCAAATCATGGTATTTATTTGCTTTAAAGAAAAATTAACAAAAAAATCCTTTCCCATCGTGAAAAATTACACTAATTAAATATTTATAAAAGTTACACTTAAAAAAAAGGAATTAAACACTTATAAAGGTTACACTTTAGAATAAAAACATACGCGCCTGGCCAGAAAACTCCACAAAGGGATAGGATGGCAGAGGGATAGATAAAGGGGCTTGGGCAGGGGAAAATATTAAAAATTAAGAGGGAAAATTCACAGTTCTTGATTAAAAAGTCTATTGAAGGGGAAATGTGTAGGAAAATACAAGGGATGGGGGTATACAGCACTAAATACCCCCATGGCGTAAAACAGTACAATTGAACATACAGTATCATGATAATTTCAAGTCTTTTCAAATAATAAAAAAAATCACTAGGTAAAAATCTTGAATTTTTTATATACTATAGGTTACAAAATATACTTGTATCATATTAAAAAAGGAAAAAGAAATGTCTTTGATAAATACAGTATTTAAAATATACTCAGTGACAAATCAAAAATATGAAAAAAAAAAAGGTTAACCTTAAAAATAAAGAACAATCTGCAGAACAAATGGTGACATTTATCCAAAACTAAAAGTCTTGGAAAAATAAGAAAAATTGTATATACAAAAATTAAAATTATTTACGCTTTATTTATTTATAGAGAATTATTTATTTAATGTATGAATAACAAAACCTGATCATGATCAACAGAGACTGATATGAAGCTCAATGCATTATGACTAATAGCAAACATTTTTCTTTTTACATTAGTCCTATGTTG
>PXIH01S0079764.1:3781-13903 GCA_003024985.2 Euperipatoides rowelli
GGTGGGATTAAGGGACAGGTTTGAATTAATGGAGTGTGATTGGGACCGGAAACAGTGGGGGATTAAGTGAGGAGAGGGAAATTGGGATTAGGAGAAATGGGGGGATTTAAGTGAGATAAGGTGGGTTTAACCGTTTGGCAATGGGGGGGATTAACTGAGATAAGGTGGGATTAATGGACAGTTGAATTAAGGAAAGGAGATTAGGATTAAGGAGGATAATAGTATTGAGGGATAATGCAGGGAGAGAAGTTCTAAAATGGCCGGGCAACGCCGCCGCGTACTTCAGCTAGTTTATTATAAATCCATCAATATTCTCCTATTATTATAATTTTAAAATGATAATAAATTATTTTGAATAAGAGTATTTCTATTATTTTTTTAATTGTCCCAAATTTTCCTAAAAATATATTTTTCTAATAACCAAAAATCAAAAAAAAAAAAAAATATTAATTTCCTGCACTATAAAATCAACTCTAGGGTTAATAATTTTGCCAAAATAGTATTTGATTTCTCAATTTCCAAATCCCAAAAATGAAAATAAATGCGAATTTTATAAATTCGGGTTTGTTCAAACAAAATTTCATTAAACTAACAAGACTAGTGCCAGAAATATCAAAACCAATTAATTCCTTAAATTTGTTTTTCAAAAAAAGAAGACTAGAGCAGTTAAAAAAAAAGATGTTCAATATCTTCAATCTGAGAACAAAATAGACAAGAGGTCTGAATATTATATTTAAATCTAAAGGATAAAAAATGTCTAACAGGAAGTGCTAAATTGATTAACTTAAAAGAAAAGTTTAATAAAATTAGGAGAGCTAGCAATATTAGACAGAGTTTAGTGATTCCAAGACCAAATTTAGCAGTACAATCATTATTGGGAGTAGTATATCTAATCTTAATTAGTGATTTACAAGAAGTTTTTTCAAAAGAGTAAATATACAGTTTATCCATTACATTTTGAAAGGTCATCACCATACGATCAATTTGTTTAGAAGCAAAAATAATAGGCAGAGGAGTGTCAGAGAGAGAAACATCTTTTTTTAATATAGCCTTAATTGATTTAATGAATGTTCCAAAAGCATTAAAGTAGATTAAATCCCGAAGCAGCTATCTCTTTTAATGCTAATCCACCCAAATGTCTGGAATTTAATATTTTTTTATTTCCAATAAAGTGTTTATTCTTGCCCGCAAATTGCTTTAGTAATAAATCCTTACATTAATGAATCTATTTGTAAATCTAAAAAAAAAATATATAATAATTCAGAACTGGAATTACATATGTATTTAAAATTTTAACTTTAAATATCTTTGGAAAAACATTTAGATTCAATGCTAAGACACCCATATTCTTAATTTTTGATAAAATAAGTTCTTGAGTTTTAATTTTACAAGTTTCACCAATAAGTGGAAATGGAATTCCAAGAGAATATGTCTGGTAGAGATTAACTAAATCCAGTAATATTGTTATTATTAAAGGTATTGAAATAACAAGGTTTATTAAAATTAACTTTTGCACCAGATATAAGTTCGAATTCATTAATTAACTCCAATGCCATGTCAACATCCTCCATTCCATCACAAAACAAAATAAGATC
The DNA here is from genome assembly GCA_003024985.2 of Euperipatoides rowelli. NCBI lineage: Eukaryota > Metazoa > Onychophora > Udeonychophora > Euonychophora > Peripatopsidae > Euperipatoides > Euperipatoides rowelli. The sequence continues at coordinate 5,377 of PXIH01S0079764.1, forward strand.
ATCTAAATAAGACAAAATCATAATATTTGAATTAAATGCTCTCACATGCAATCCTGTCAAATTTTTATCTAATTGTTCAACCAACTTGTTAGTATAGAGATTAAATTAACTAAGAGCACAGCCCTGTGGGATGGAGTTCAATACTTTAAATTGAGGGTATAAATTATCTTTAAGTTCTACAACAATTGATCTAGATAGAAGATAATTAATTATACCATGGGAGACATTCTTCCAATTTATTTAAAATTAAAATCGAATAGATATTGCAGATTCACCCTAGTAAAAGTTTGGTCCAGGTCAATAATAATAGCTATAGCATCTTTTTCCTGAATTTTTTAACACTAGCAAAAATTTCATTCATAAATAAGAGAAGAGAGTGAATAGACTTACCTTTTCTAGAAAAAATAAATGGATTTAATACTGAGTAGAGCATATTAATAAGTTTTGAATTTAAGTAATATGAAAGTATATTCTGATCCTGATTTTCAATAGTGATGGATCTTAGTTCACCAATTTGAAGTATATTAGCAGAGACACAGGTAGATAATTTATTTCTAATTAGAAATGTATATAAAGAATTTATAAAGTTATTCACTAAGTTAGAATTTATAAGAGAATTCAAATATTCAATTAACATTGGCAACATCAAATGTTTCAAAGTTCTTAACATGAAAATACTAACCCCATCAATTCCTGGAGGAGCAGATGGATTTAATTTAGATAATATAGATAGTATATTAGAACTACTAATTTGAAAAGACAGATTTTCATATTAATTGCTTTTGGAGAAAACCCATATCTAGTAAAAAATATATATATTCTTTATCTCATGTTAGCCTTTCCTCCAAGAATTTATTGTCTAAGACCCAATTCATCATAGCAAAAGTACCATCCGAAAATTCAATGACAGTTGGGCAATTCTGTTTTTTTCCTAAAGGCTCTATGAGACAATTTCTTAGTAATCATTTTTCTGTCTTTAATTATTTTTTAAAATAAATCGTTTTATTAAGTGCTCATTGTTTTTCTTAAGACTTTATAATTGCAATTTTAAATTATAAGCACTTTAAATTGATTTAGATTCTAAATCATAATTTTCCAAAATATTTTCCAATGCAGTAATATTTGTTGCAAGATTAAATGTAAATTTTTTTGTTTAAATTTTTTAAAAACTCATATATTATAGATTTCAGCAACCAACAAACATAAGTTTGAAAGGATATTTTTTGCATTATTCTAACTGTTTTAACATAAACCTGATTAAAAAATACAATATCAAGACCATAAAATGGATGAATTAAAATATGTTTAGAAAATAAGCACTTATGCAATAATATATTTGTATGTTTAAGCAATAAATCAATAATCAACACATTGTGATCAGATAGTGCGGACATTAAAATTTTCAATCTAACACTTCACTTATAGCATTAGAAGCAAACATAATTACTCTATTGGCTAGAAAAAAATATCAATGATATTTTGTTTTTCTATAAAATATTTAAAGGAATATGGTTTATCAATATTTTCAATATTTAAGTCTCCACAAATTAGAAAAATAGTATCCAGACTCTATAATTAATCTATTGTCTTGCAGAAAGTTTGGAGCATAATAATTTATTAATGTTCAATGTATGCCATTCAGGAGAAATTTTAAAATTAAAACTTTAGGCGATGAGACAATCAATGTACAGTTTAAGATGCTTCTCCTGTTTTAAAAAAGGTCATTACACCCTTTCTTGAGAATAAATCTCTTCCCTCAAAAATTTGGAATTCATTAGAAAATATTTCCAAAGTAATATTAGAAAATCTACAAATTTTCATTTCCTGAAGACATTATATTATTGAAGCTTCTTTTTTTCTTATGAACTTACTGTAGCTAAAGCAAATTGTTTAGATTTTGAATTCATGCACTGAATGTTCGTACTCAAAATCTTAAAATGAGGAAGATCATCTATTTTCAATAAGGAGTTATTCCCTTGGTCTTGGTCTTTTTCACAGCATAGGTTTAATATCAGTATTTAATCAGGTGGTCGAATTTGATAAAACGTTCAAATTTGAATATGAACTTCATTAATAGCATTATTAATGGGAGGTTACTAACAGAGGCACTAGAACCCCCAATAATGTTAGTATCAATCAACATTTGGGTATTAGTAGTTCTTCTAATTTGCTTTTACAATTATGAATTTTGAGTGTTTTTAAATTACAGTATTTACACCAATATTAATTGCAATCTTTCTTAATGTGAATCCTTGTATATATTTTTTTAATATTTTATTTTATTTAAAAATAAACCTTTATTGAACCTTCAAAATGGAATTCATCAGTGCCACCTAGCTTTGAAAGAGTGATATGTATGTTGAGTCTGATCAAAAAATCTCCGTTATCTAGGACTGATCTTTGGGCCTTGAACCTACACTCAACTAGGTGAATGTTTATTGTAGGATTTAGCCACTGGTAATTTTTTATCTATAAGGGAAACCACTGTTGCTTATCAAATTGGCAAAGTGTTCAGATTCTGTTATCTGCCACCAACATAATTAATGTTAGAAGTCGCACAACTTAAATGTAGTAGTGTGTAGAATATTAGTATTTTCTTGGCGATTTTAGTATATTTTCTTTACAGTCCTAACCTTACCATAACCTGAACCCTAGGATAATCTAGAGGTGAAAATAATATTTTGCTGAGCTCTGATCTAGATAATTTCAACTTACTACCATCAGCCATATTGGTGGGCAGGTAACAGAATCTGACCTGCAAAGTTGATGATAGCAATAAAATAAGCATAAAGTCTCACATTAGCAGGTAAGCTAATAATGTGAAAATTAATAATAATCATTATGTCTAGCAGTCTCAATAATATATGATTTCTTAAATCAACCAAAAGTTACCATTTGTGGTGGATAATGATAAATTTTATCAATAAAATGCTATGGATATATTTAGGAAATTGGTAGACCTAAGACTTATCAACATGGTAATAACATTTTATCAATTGAGTAATCCAATTGATTTTTACATTGAGCTCCAAACTTTAATACTGTAGCTATGTTTAAAAATAAGAATAACCAGATTAATCCTGGCAGAAAATGATAAAGAAGATGAAGGAGGAAGAGGCCCTGCCTGCATTGGATACTCCTAGTCCTGTTATTAATATTGACAATATAGTTTAAAAAAAACCACACCTATTAATTAAAATGTATTGGCATCAGTGCCTGGAAATACTGATAGTATAGCTACACAGCAGGTTATGTACAGAAAGAATTGAATTGTAATTTAACAATGATGTCTGTGGATGTACCCTCGCTAAAAAGGACATGCCAATGGAGTTGGGAGTAGTAAGTATTCCTGTAAGTAATAAAAGCAATAAAAAGGATTGTGTCAACTAATCAGAACATAGCAAAAAGGAAGAAGAAGAATAAAGTGGCTGCACTAAAAATAAAATAAAATTCAGCACAACAATCTCCACCACCAATGGTGCCAATAAATCATTTTGGAAGTTTATCACAGGGGCCTTTTGTCTCCCTGTCATTATTGAAAAATATAAACAATACCTATTAAGACTCAAGTGTCATCAAGTTCCTGTGCTTTGCTTGAATGTGTCTGGTGCGTCATATGAGCTAGATTGGTAATAAGGTTTAACAGAAACAGCCTATAACATTAATATGGATAAGAACATTACATGAATTATTTTTCAAATGTACAAGGAATGACTAATATAAGAGAAAGTCTATATTTGATTTTATTAATGGACAACAGCCATAATTGGTCTTTTTTTAGGAAACACAGATTGTGATCAACTCAATGTATAATTGGTAAATTGTATACCCAGTTATTTGGTATATACTGTCAATCACCATCATTCTGCACAGGGAGTAACTACTATTGTACTGACTTATATGGTTAAGGTTCCAGTTAGAATAATGACTATATGACTAGTAATATGTCATCAACCAATGTTGCATATTAATTTATCTGGTAAATATTAGCTTAAGGAGAATAAATCCATTCTGTGTAATATAGCTAAAATTGTTAATTAAGGATCACACTGATACATTTGGAATATTGGCAGGAGATATTAACATAAGGAATTTACCCTCATCCAAGTATAGAAGGATCATATTGCACAGGAGGACTTGATAGATTTGACTACATATAATGACAAACATGACAAACATAATTTCAATACACATTATTCTCCACAAGGAAATTTGTTTATTAATTACATCTTTGTTTCATGGTGATTGCAGAGGAAATTGTCTGTGAAGAAAATTTATTTTAAGCTTTTTTTCTATTGAGTGTTATAATCACAACACACTAAGCCAGCTATTAACTCAAATTTTTGCTAAAACACTGGTATCCACAGGCATACTGTCTTCCATATATTGCACCCTGCCTTGATGTCAGGTATTGCAGTGTACAACTTTATTTATGGTATAGGATATATAAGGCATATTTTTACTGGATATTTTAAATGAGAAATGGGATAACATTAAAAATTTGGTGATTGTATATCTGCAGGCTGAAATAAGGATTTTATGTTACTGTACATAATAAAAGAGAAATGATTAAAGTTCAGAACATAATTGAATATATCTGTTGAATCTAATGAGTTTTCTGCACTTATAATACATTGGTAAAGTAGATCGGTTAAATTGTAGAAGGATCCTGAAAAATTAATAAAGGATCAATATATTAAAAAAAGTAATAATGGTAGAAATAATAATGAGGCATAATAAAAGTAATAGATGATCTGTTCTTGGTCCTTATGGCTTTCTGTCTAAAATAATTCAAAACATTTCCCATTTGTTTATAGCCTACTGATATTAATACTACTTATAAACAATGGATATGTGTCATCAATTAAAAAATCTGCTCTTATATTGTGTTGTTTGATAAGAGGAAGATAGACATCCATGGTGCCAAACAAATAACTGAAAGATGATTATCCCATCTTACAAGCAGGTCAAAAATTATCATATGGAAATATTGCTCAACAAATTTATCCATCTATAATATGTAGGTCGTTGTTTTTGTAATCAGAGCATTCATGGTTTAGAATAAACCATAACTTATCTGCTGGTGTTGTGGAATTTGTTTTTCAATGTAGTCATATTGGTTTACCAGTAAATGAGAGGTTGGTGAATAAATTAAGGTTTCTCCTCATTGTCTCTATTGTGATAGAGTAGAGGACATGGATCATATTTTTGCTATATGTCCTCAGTTTTCAACCTTACAGATAGATGTTGGGTCATGCATTTTTGCACACTAAATTAACAGCATTAACAATAAGGTTTTGTATCAAAGTAAATTAAGATTTATAACTGCCATTTTATTAACATGTGGAAGATCCACTGCATAAGGAATTTCCATGGACATTGTACAACCCTATAATTGACTTTGTCAAATCGACTATTAGTAGTCAAATGTAATGTGATAGAATGTATCTGCAAGAAGAAACTTACAAACTATTTTTGAATAATGTTGTTTTAGCTTACTTATTCTTTTATTGTATTGTGTTTCCTGTTTATTGTATTTACTGATATAATTTAACGAGTGCAGCAAAAATAGAATTCATACATTCAACTATATATAATAAATCATAAATAATAAAAAATAACTTCTTAACATTGTTTATTACTTAGTTTAAATATTTTGTTTTCATTTACTTTATTACTTAGAACAGAAAATAATGAAATAATATAAATCTATTTACTTTTTTTATTTTCCTAAATTTATGAAAATAATTATTATCCAAAAATTGTCTGTCAAATTTGTAAGAGTTAATAAAATCTCAATTAGGATGCAAAAATTTTCAAATATTGTAATATCTCATTTCGCATCTTCCACAATTAAAATAAAAAAAGAAAAGCAAATTTTAAATAAATTTCATTTTCTTGTGTGAAAATAAAGAATTTCTTCCAGGAACAATTTATTATTCAGAGCAATATCTTCTGACTACCAAAATAAATAAAAAGTATCAAAGACATAATTAAATCTACTTGCTAATCTCTCCCTAACTGGGAAAGCCAAATTTGCCAGTTTAAACTAAAATCCATTAGACGTAGGGATGCTCCGTATTCAGATAACTTAGGCCTTACCCTAGGCGAGTAAGTATTCACCTTGACATTGTTAAGAATATTGTATCTTGTTAAATGTTCTAAAAACCAACTCATCAAAATAATGTATTTAGATAACTTTTTAGTTATCTTTGATTTGTCCCGAATAACTTGCTCAGTAAACCTTTCTTTCAAAATCAATAAAAATTTACCACACATATTAAAATACAAAACTTCACAAAGAATATTTAATTTTTTTAATCCTAGGTGACTTAGTGATAACAGTTTATATCAGCCATGTCCAACACGCGGCCCTCGGGCCGCGTGCGGCCCTTTCGAAGTTTTTCTGTGGCCCTTCTGAAGTGCTTAACCCATAAATTTAAAATTTTATTTAATCATAAAATTAAAAAATATGTGTTTGCCAGTAATATTCGAACATTCAAAGTGCATGGAGCGCCTAAATTTCAACAAATCTTTGTTCAAGTTCCATGACGTGATCAAACCGGTCGTTTCGGTGAACCATCGTTCGATCTGAGTCAATGTGCAGTCACAGGCTATGTCTTTTAAAAAACTCCAAGCTTGTACTCCGAGCAATTACTCATGTGACAATATACAACCAGAGCGAGANAGAGTCCGAGATTATTAAAATACGCTAACCGAGTAATAAAATATGGAGACTAGAGGAGAAAAGTGTAAAATATTAAAATAAAAAGCCTTTTTATAAGTCTAATTTTAGCTAAATCTTCTCTAGTAGGTGCTTTTAAAGGTCTATTGTCGGACAGAAAAAAAAAAAAAACAATGTCCGTGGCAATATTCGTACATGAGATTTGATTTGTCACTGATTTCCATTTTAAAGTCGGCATGTACTGTATTTGTGCCAAGCTTATCAAACCCGAAAATAAGTCAACAAAACGTCCAGGAAAAAAAAAAAAGCTTATTAAACCCGACAAGAAATGAACAAAACGTCCATACAACTAAAAAAAAAAAAAAAAAAACTTATAAAAATTTTTACAACCAATTTTTGTCAATGAACAGCCCACAATTGACCAGTAATATTTTTTTCAGCCCGACAAACAATTTCAGTTGGACATCACTGGTTTAGATCTTCTGATGTAATGTTTCCCTCTACCCAAATGACATCAGTCAAATATAATAAAGTGTGTTGAGAAATTTATTCATAATTCAGATGTGTGAAATATAGAAATTTATAATTGTATGACATAATGCATTCAACATCTTTACCTTTATTTAAATTTTGGTATAGCCTAAAGCAAAAAAAAAAAAAATTAACTCTTTTCTAAAATTAAATAAATAAATTCGTTAAGTTAAATCCTAATATTTAATCTTCAACATTTGCTTATAAATGTGTAGCCTACCATAAATTTTAAATATTTTTAAAACAATTTAAAGTTAGGGTTAGTCTTGTGGTTTTAAGTTTAGAATCTCATTAAAATATTGTACAATGCAGACATAAATTACTGATAATTAATTAATAGATGCATTAATAATTTCAAAATATTTAATTGTTATTGTTAATTTTGATTGTCATAACAATTCAATATTTTGAAATTATGTAAGCGTCTACTAATTATCAGCTAATTTAGTCTGGAATTGCTGCCCTGCGGGGGCTAGCCGTGCGGTGAAACGCACGTTATTGTAATCCGNNGGCCTGGGTTCAAGGCTGGCGGAAGGTGATAATTTGTATAAAATGTTTTTCTGCATAATTAGAAGTAAAATTATGATGGACTAGATGTATTAAATATTATTTATGGATATATATATACATATATATACATGATGTTCTTTGTAAATAAATTTTTTTTAAAAAAAAAAATTGGTGGCCATCTTGAAAGGCGGGAGGAGACCATGTCAGATAACTTGCATTGATAAAAATGGTACAAGTTCTCGGAAAAACATGTAGTCTACTTGTTTTCATTACTAAAGATGAGATTTTAATTGATTTCTTCATCAATTAAAACCTAATTGTAGTGGATCTAAAAAGAGTACAATCGTCAATCACATGGTTTTCTTTTTCCTTCAGACCTACTAGCAATATCTCTCGGTCTAAAATAATAATGAAGTCAAGGGGAGTAGCTCAGTGGGTTGGCTGAGCTGCTATGTATTCTTAGTATAAGCCAAGCTGGCGACTCGAGTTCGCCCAAAGAGCTAGCTCATTGGGTTTGTCGCTTGAGCTATTTAGCCTCTTTTTCAACTTGTCTTTCTTCTGAAAGATAGGAAGAAAAGAGGTGTTATCAACATAGAGTTTAAAAATTAGAAAATTAAGGTATTAAATGTGTAAAATAAAGATTATCTGTTAATGAAAGGCAACTTTATTTTTTTAAAAAAAAAAAAAAAATAATGAAATGTATAATCCGTATCTACTTTCCACCATTTTGTAATTGTAGGCTTAATGTGACAGTTCGATCCTTCACAGACCAATCAGATTGTGTAGATTAGTTCACTAGCA
>PXIH01S0079955.1:2010-13781 GCA_003024985.2 Euperipatoides rowelli
CTTTATTCTAGCAATTTTTTCCACTATTGTAATAGTTCCTATATCCCTTGTGGGCAAAGGAATTAATATTCTTCTATATGTAATCATTTCTGTTAATAAAATAATAATAATATCCTAAGGCAGCATTTCCCAATTAAATTTAGTCAAGGAACCCTTTTATATTTTGTACAACATAATGTAACCCCTTAAAATTACCATAAACTTATAAGTTATAGATGACTGGGATATTAATGTATCAAATGATAAATATACATGAAATAATATGTCTCTTGTAACATTTAATCATTTGTAAGATTTTAATACATTTTTAAAAGATCTATATATTAATACATGAAGGGAAAACTTTGGATCCCTTTTTAAGCATATTGTGTGCACAGAGGTGTGTGAGATTTGGCACAGTCAAAGTTTATATGGAGAGGGAGTGCAATGAGATAAAATTTATAGATAAAATTTAAAATATTCATTGTTTAGCGTTGTGGCGGCTTTTTACAAAGGAAATTTTCTTATTGGTCGAATTTCGACCAACACTGGATTACTAGTATTAATTAATAACTGAATACGTGGTACCTGTATATGTTCATGCCATATCTATAACAAAACATATTCAAAGTGTCCCGTCCTCGTGGTCCAGTCTGTAGAAATGCAGACTGAAAACGAGGGTGAAGACCTAAGCTGAGACGTTTCAGGTTCACGTCTCAATCGAGCCAGCTTAGGAACATTTTTTTCACTGGCTTACAACACCTTGCCAGTGTTTTTTAATTCAGTACGTTGACTCTAAGAACCGTAGTAGTTAGTATTGATTTAATAAGTTAAACTATGACGGGTAACTTTATTGTAAATTAAAAAAAAAAACATATTCAAAGTGCTTTAACTTTTCTTCTTTATGTCACATTATCTTTTCTTTTGCGGTTATATAAACCTTATACAATCTAGTTTTAGTGTAGAAAAAATAAAGTTTGCATGTAAAAATGATTTGTATGTCACAGCAAAGATACTCCTGGTTGAATTTAGAGCCATATATCAAACAGAGTACCAAACCTAGAGTGGAACCCTGAGAAACACCATGTTTCCGAATTACTGAATGTGACTGAACTGAATCAATCTCAGCAATTTGTGATCTTTTTTCTTGATATGAGCAAAACCAATCATAACCAAACCTCCGATTTCATATCTGCTTAGTTTCTATAGGAAGACCTGGTGATTGATAAAATTGTGTGTTATGGTTAAATCAATAAATACACTAAGAGTTTGCATGAAGGTTACATGAAAAGCATGGAGATGCAAACTTACATGTATCATGCTTAAAGAGTTAATATATTATAAGTAACGAATCATTATTTAAAGTGTATTTATTATTACTTTTCATAGTTAGTTCCTTTGTATTTGGAATAACTTTGTTACACTTCTAATTCAAAAGTAAGATGTCAGAGCGTTATTTATTTTGTATTTGTTTATGTTTGTGTCCCCCACTTGAAGATTGAGCTAACTTTTGTTCATGTGCTGTTTATTTCCGTAACACATTATTGTGAGTGATCACTTACTAGGTTATTGAAGAGCATGAAACGGTTAATTGACTTCACATAGAGTTTATTAACATGTTAATTGTTCATAGTGTTTATTTTATATACGGTATTGTGTCCATTCTTTATTATTAAATAATGCTACACACATGCTTGGCTTGTCCTACTTTTGAAATGGCCTTCATCATTTCCAGCAAGTAATTGTTTTATGTTTCCTTTTGTTGTACTGGCAGTTGCTAGTCTGAAGAGTAGGCTAGGACAGCCCTTTATGTTTTTCTACGACATCTATTCTATGTTCCGGGACTTACATTGTTATTATCTCAGCGAACTGTACTTTGGCGCATTTTGTTTGGAAATCTGTGAATAAAATATTGGAGTTAAAACATTTCTTGTTTCAGTTCTGTTCTACTTACTAAGTTGTATTTTGTGACCCCAGGATTCGATAGCTGACAGGACTATCCCCGAGTCAGGAAATTCTACCAGGGGATCATCAATAAATAAACAACATAATAGTATTATAATTCTTTAATATTTTTATTTTTAATTTTAAAAATAAGTCAGTGTTTCTTTACAAAATCTATACATAAATCATTTCTTCCAGTTTTCTTGATGTTTAATTCTTGAGTTCTGTATCTAATTTTTGTAAATTCTGTGTTAATTAATCCTTATAATGTTCCTAAAAGATTTTCAAATTTTCGGCTAAGCCCGGAGTCAAACTATCACTGAAGTGTCTAACTTTTGGATATCCAAAACATATTGCCAACTGATTTCAACTATTCAGACAGGGGGCTTCTTTAATATTTTTGTCAATACGGTAATAGTATTTTCTTGACTATCGTTAAGAATTCAGAAAGTTTTGCTTTCTAAGTATATCTGGCTTTTCTTCTGTTCTAATTTTGGGTTCATCAGGGTATCAAATGATATTTTTTTTCTTGATAGAAATGTTTTCATTTGATCGAGCTATTATAAACTTGAATATTTGTTTAACTGTAGATGTACCATAGAATGGTGTCAAAGGGCACCCCATCAAATATTTGCGCCGCCCCTATTTCTCAGACAAAGTTAGATAAAGTGTGCCATTATCAAACTAGTGTGCCGTCACCTTATTTAAACTTTTTGATCACTATGCAAGCTGTGCCATGCAACAGCGCCCCCTAGTTTTTATCTCATCTAAGGTTCATGAGAATGTTTCCAAATAAGTGTACCGTTTTGAAAAACATTATTTTAAAGAATTCTTATTCTAGCCAAACAAGTACATCTAGGCAGTTTTGCAAATGCTTTGAGGTAAATCTAAGGTTAATTAGCATGATGTCGAACAAGAGCGCCCTCCCCCCCCCCCCCCAAACAAAGGATAAGAGCGCATGTGCTCTTGATCGGCATTCGACAGTATTATATTTTATTTTTTAAAAAAAAGTTGTTTTTTTATTATAAAGTTTTAAAGTTTATGTCATTTTTTTTCAGGTTTCAGTATACGCTGCTGAAGATCGAATTAATTTGGCCAACTTTGCTCTCAATATATCTATTCGGATATTGGACTTTTATGAAAATTTTTTCGAAATTAATTATCCCTTGTCTAAATTAGGTAAGACTAATTTGATTTATGCAAATAATAAGTGGAAGATAAATGAGACAAATTTGATATTTATTTGGATGTAGAGAACATTATAATTTAAAAATGATAATTTTTGATTCATTTGATACATCACATTTAGGAATATCAATCGTAAACAATGTAAATCTGACATCTTGAATCAATATGGCTGATATAATTAATGTTTAAAGTTTAAAAATTCATAAAAAAAAAAGTAATTCTATCAGGAATGGATTCCATATTTATCTATTCTATGCAAACTATATATTTTTCTTATACCGATACTGCAAATTACTTGAAAAAAAAAAGAATAAAAGGAACCACTATTGTTGCAAATCATAAAAATATATTTTTGCGTTAGAGTAGGTAAATTATGCAACTCCAACTTCATTTAGAATACAATCATTGGTTGCATTCTAAATTAATGCATTATTGCATTAATCGATAAAGGAATACAAAATTCATTTACCTGTCAATGTGAAAATCTGCCATCTTGAATCATTTTGGTGGCTAATCAGCTGGTTAACCATTTGACAAAGTGACTGAAAATCAAATAAATGTTTTGACTTTTGTTAAGGGAAGCCAATCAAATTTTATGTGTGAAAAATGTGATTAAAGTTGCTGAAACTATGGTTTTAAAAGCTCATGCCTACAACCTTTTTTAAGCAAAAAGTTTAAGCCATCTGAGCTATTGCATTGTTCAATTATGCTGGTGCTAATTGATTTTAACTGGATAATTAATCTTAGGCTGATTTCTTTATTGAAAACAGTGTTTAACATGTTTTAATTAACATTTTTTTCTAGTTTCCCATCATTAATAATGAATGTTCCTTTAGCCCCCTAGCATAAACTTCAACTTTACAAGTATGAAGGTTAAATTTATAATTCTTATCTGTATCCCCTATTTTTTTTAGATTTAATTGCCATTCCTGATTTTGGAGCAGGAGCGATGGAAAATTGGGGTCTGATAACATTCCGAGAAAATAGTTTACTAGTTGATCCGATAGAGGCCTCTCCAAGCAGCCTGCAATGGGTCACTGCTGTGATTTCCCACGAATTAGCTCATCAGTGGTTTGGAAATCTTGTTACTATGAAATGGTGGAATGACCTGTGGCTTAACGAAGGATTTGCAAGCTTTTTGGAAAATCTAGCTGGCGCATATGTACATCCTGAATGGAAAATGGTGAGATTAAGATGAAACTTTTAATTTCGATACTTCAAGAAATGTTAATTATTTATTGCTTGTGATTGCAGCTTTAATTCAATTGCTATTAAATTAATAGTTTTAGACATAATTAGGGTTTATCCAGGTGGAAGTCTAGAAGTCGTTTTCTCCTCTGAATATTAAATAGGCTACATTGACTTACATTTTAGTGGAATTTCCTCAACTTCCTGGCAAGGATGTCGAGTCATGGAGTTAGTCGGTAAAAATATACCGATTCTAACTTCAAAATAAAAAAAATAACATATTATATAGTTTACAGTCATAAGGTAGTATGCAACATCATTAAAGTTTAACGGTATATTTGACTTTATCTGCCAACAAATCTTGAAATATTTTTTTAAAAAAATCTAATCTTTTTTTTTTTTCAAAAATTTTAATTATTTACACTTTAATTTTATTTACTTTTTATACACCTTAAAAATCAGTTTTGAATTACAGTAAGTAATTTTTTATGATCGACTGGATTTTGCACATATGAATTATCCAGGCAGACCCACAGTATTTTATTTTTATTTACTTTTTATAGCTTAAAATTCACTTTGAATTAAGAAAATAACAAGTTTTTATGATCGACTAATAAGTATTAGGCAGGGGGAGCCACAAAACTTTAATTTTATTTACTTTTTATAGCTTAAAAATTCATTTTGAATTAAGAAAATAAGTTTTTATGATTGATTGAAATTTGTACATAATAAGTATTATGCAGGGGGGAGCCACATTACTTTAATTTTATTTACTTTTGATAGCTTGAAAATCCATTTTGAATTAAGAAAATAACAAGTTTTAATGATCGACTAAAATTTTCACATAATACTGTAAGTATTACATGGGGGAGGGGGGGGGAGTATGTTTAAAACAAAGAAATCAGACTCAGGCAGTAGAAAAGTTGGTATTTTAGATACTGTAGTTTGTCAAAGAGCAACATAATTTTCCTCAGATTTAATTTCACTATGAAAGTTTTAAAGTACTGAATTATAATATGAGTGTGAAGTCTGCCTAGCAAACTATTACATATATTTTTTTTGATATGAATATTCATTAATACCAGCATACTTAAAATACAATCAAATAAATGCAAAGTAAAATAAATTAAATGTTTCTGAAAAGAAATTCCTTAATCTAAGTATGCCAGCATTAATGTAGCAATCATATGCAAAAAAAAAAAATGTAACAATTTGTTGTTATGCTCCTTCTCATGTTATAAAATGTTAAATATATTCAGTACTCTATATGCAATTTGTAAAGATTTGGAAAGTCTGAATAGCATAGTAGTTAGTGTGGGAGACCATTTTTCATTTCCTGGTTTGGTTCAATGAATTTATTTTTTCTAACAAATTTAGTTCTTTATTTGAATTATAATATGCACAGTAATAATTTACAGTAAATTCCAAGTATTTATTATTTTGGTTAATTTATGAAGCAGGATAATAATTCTCAAATGCACAGTTCTTGGTTAATTTAACAATAATTTTGAAAAGTCCTCGAATGTGACTGCCACTTTAAAAATTAAATAAAAAACATTAGAAATATTTTCAAACTGAGTTAATTAAAATAAAGTAATCCAATCATTTAAATAGTTATGAGAACTTATGTTCGGTTTTTCAATCATTGGTTCTGGATAGATAGGAGCTTGAAATCCTATTCTTGAAAAAATGTTTTAAGTATTTGAACTGCAAAATTATGTGCTAGGCAGTTAGGTGGGGTAAAATAAGTAAGTGGGGTAAACTAGTTAGCTTTTAGAAAAAATAATTTTTAAAAAAAATCCATTTCTAAAATTCTTTTGTGATTTATTTTAGATTATCAGACATATGACATTATTTTTATTCATAAATTAAGAAATTTCTGCTGAACTGCTATCCATGGCAGCCATTTTGTTCTATCTTGTCATGGGTTTTTTATGTTGTAGGGGTTAAAAATTCTTATTTATAAAAATTAGTGGCAAATAAAATACCATTTAGCATTTAAAACCGGTAGAATACTGCTTTAGTAATAACTATTAATATTTACTTCTACCAAAAGCTAAAAAAATCAATTTATATAAGAAAAACTTATGTGGGGAAAATTAGTTATAGTAGGCCTATTAGGTTAAAACTCATGTTGTGAAATATGGTAAACATATCTTCAGAATTAAATATTGATCAAAGAGGACATTGGCAATTCCACGAGTAACCTAACAGAATCACCTTTGAACAATAAATATTACATTAGCTATTTGAATATATTGAATAAAATAATTTTGAACTCTATTAATTTGTATTAAAACCAGGTGTGAATTCTTTTAATTTGTATTAAAAAACAGTGAAGTATTAAAACAGGTGTATATATTTTACCCCATAGTATACTTATTTTATCCCACACCCTGGGGTAAAATAGTTAATTTTTTTTTTTCAAAAATTTGGGTGGTAGGGTTTAAAATTGCTAAAAAAAAATTTATGACATGTGATGAGAATACCACAATATTGCAAAGTTAACATGAATTTTTTGACAATAGTTCAAATATATATTTTTACAAACAGTGAAGGAATACAAAACAAGGCAATTTTATGATTATTTTACCCCACTAGATCCTATAGATACTCATTGAATAAGATATTTCTGAATTCATAATTTTATAAACCAAGTAATCCCCTTTCTCTCCTATAGCTAGAGCAGTTTACTGTAGACGTTACTCAAGCTGCCTTATCCCTGGACAGTCTTGTCAATTCTCATCCTATCTCAGAGGAAGTCAACGATCCTAGTGAAATTGAATCAATTTTTGATGATATCTCATATAGAAAGGTAATCAACTACTTTTATATTGAGTTATTTTAAATTAACATAATTTTTCATTAATATTTTATTATGATTTATAAAATTGAGATTTTGTTTGTTTGTCAGGGGGCAGCTGTTCTTGCCATGCTTAATGGTTTCTTGGGTCAAGATAATCTCCGAACTGGACTAACAGCTTTTCTTAATAAATATAAATATAAAAATGCTCAAACTGAAGATTTATGGAATACATTTTCAGAGGTAAAAGCAACTAATTTTAAAAGAAGTATTTTACTCTTTCATATAAAATTTTGCATTAAATTAAACATTCTCTCAGATCAGTGTATCCATCTGATTAAGACAGTGGAAGGCAAGGTGATCAAACGCTAATTTTAAGGAAAATCTAATTGTATTCCTCAAATGAAGAATATGATTAACAAAGTTTGTGATAATAATTAATCCACAGACTTGTTTTTTAATTTCATTATACCATTTGTAATCATTAAAGGTTTTATTAATGTACACCATCCCCCCCCCCCNCCCCATAGAGGGCAATTTGTTCATTCTATAATTTAACAAAAAAAATATGGGAAAATGTATTTATTCTTGGTTTATCTTGCCGATAACCTTCAAGTCAGTCTCTCGATAACTTTTTTTTTTCATGTGATTTGATTTTACAAGACAAAACTAGGAAGAATTATTGTATTAAAAAACAAATTTTGTCTGTGTGTCTGTCATTCCGTGTCTGTCATTCCGTTATTCCGAACTCTTTAAATTGAATTTTCTCCCCAATGTTTTGTCCAATTGACTTGCGGTTTTTTGTGTTAGGATGGTTTTAACGGTCAGAAAATGCCACTTCCGGTTAGAGAACAAATTCCAATATGGCCGACTTCTTGGTCCTGTTTCTTAAAGGTTTAAGGCCTTTTTACCGGAAATGATATATATTATGATGTATTATGGGATATATGATTTCCCATAATGCATTGCCAAATCCAAGATGGCCGACTTCAGGTTCAAAATTTTTTCAAATGCTCCGATGAAGGTGAAATTTGAAATTTGTGTTACCCTAGAGGTGTAGAATATGTGTCTAAAAGGTCAAGGTCCTAGGTGGTCACATGGGTGTGCTGGGGGGGGGGCAAAATTTAAAAGTTGAAATTTGAAAGACACAGTGTAGACAATGAAAATAGACTTGGACATTTTTTTGGGGGGATGGGGGGGGGGGGGGAGCAAATAACATGGGAATGTTTAGCAGAGTTCCAAACATGACAGTCGAATTCGACGGGTTTCTACTAGTAAATTTTATTAAGCTGATGACATTGCCATTCTGACGTCAAGTAAGGTCCAATTGGAAAGAATCTTGTCAAAGATTAATATAATTGGGACACAATATGGATTAAATATCAATATAGGAAAAACAAAAACACTGGTGATTGTTAACAAAGGAAACAGTAAATGCAAGATCAAAATGGAAGTAAAAATAGTAGAACAGGTAAAAGGAATTTAGATATTTGTGCAGTTTGATAACGGAAGATGGAAGAACCACAAAAGAAATTCGAACAAGGATAGAAATGACAAAATCTGCATTTTGGAAACAAAAAGAACTTCTAAAATTGGAGATGTTAAAATGCTATGTTTGGTCAGTTTTCTTATATGGATGTGACACTTGGACTTTAACCAAAGACTTGGAAAGGAAGATCAAATGGACAGATTTGATCAGAATTAAGGAAGTGTGGAAAAGATGGTAGTCAGTGTTGGGTATGTTACTTTTTAAAAGTAACTAAGTACGGCCTCGGCCTGGGCTACCGGCCAGGAGCCCTTGGCTTAAAAGAGCCATTCGCTCTCAAAGACAATGAGGAACGTAGCCAGTAGCCACAATATTGACAGCTTACATTCACTCACGGTCACGGTGATAGAAAACTGCGATAATAAATAAATATATTAATTAGCATGTAATATTAAGATTTTTTTAATATTTAGAGATATTTACAGTATATCTTTCTTCTCATTATTTTAATACAATGTTAAAAAAAAAAATTTGTTTGTTGTGAAAGATCATCAAAGATTCCTTTAAAAAATAAGTAGGAAGATGTCTTGAAAAATTGTCAGATTTTATTTAAAGCTTATAGCCCTTATTTTGTTTACTGCGTTTGTACAATTTTGTAATTTAACATGTTAGTAATATAATACTGTGTATTAAAAAGGCGAAGAATCTTCTCCCAAAAAAATCAATAAATTTCCAATGAAATTTCACAGAATTTGTACACACCTTTTCACATTTGATTTTTAGGAATTCTGGATCACATTGGTAGGCTACCACCGTAATCCCTCTGTCCCCCTTTTAAAAGTTTACTAATTCTAATTGTAATAAACAGTGCAGGATTTAGGTATAAGCTAAACAAGCTATAGCTTAGGGCCCCCACTTTCTTGGGGGCCCCAAAAAAAATTGTCTGAGTGAGCAATTGTCATATATACTTAAATATACTGTATACCGCAGCGTTATTTGACCCAATGCCGCACATTGGGACGTCCCATACTCTTCACCCAATTTTAAATGGAACGTTTAAAGTATATAATTTATTTTACTATAAACACGGGGATTCCCCTGTGTTACTCCGCTACACTCGAGCATGCGCTGACGGACCCCATATCTCAAATAGCTTAGTGCCTTATTAAGTCTAAATCCCGCACTGGTAATAAAGTTGGCAATATATGGGGATGAGGCCCTCCAGCATTTTCCACTTGGGACCCAAAATATAGCCTCACCGACACTGTCTAACTACAAGTTACAGTTACTTGCCAAAAAAAAGTAACTAATTACCGTACAATTAAAATTACTTCAAGCAAAAAGTAACTGGTTACAGTTACAAGTACTTTTCCATCCCAAGCAATAATTTTTTTATTTTTTTCTGTTTAAAGAAATACTGTATATTTTTATATTATTTATTTATTTGGTATAAACATATACAGTAAGACAAAGACTTTTGTACAATTGTGTGGAAAAAGTAGTTGTATTTTTTTCTATTCATTTTTATTTTAGCATATGAATCAGAGATAGGAATCCTATCAGAGTCAAGAAATTTTTATTGGTGCATAAATATTTGTATAGATAATAATTAAATAAAATTGTTGTCATACAAATTACACTATAAAATAGGTTATTTATATAGTAGGTAAGTAGGCCTACATTGAATTTGCATGGAATGGTGCAAAAAAGATTTAATTAAATAAAACAAAAACCACTGGTCATATTAGCTTAAATGTACAGTATTGCTTTATGAATTTGACTTACTAAAGTAAATGATTTTAGGATAAATTTAATGTTTATAAGTTGGTGATAGATCCTGGATGTAATCGCTAAAAGTAAACAAATTAAAATCAGGACAGAAAATTTAAAAAAAAAAAACAGTTACTGGTATTACTAACTTGACTATGCCTAGAAAGATTAGATGAAGAAATCATTTAAGTTGATAAAAGTTTATTTTTAGAAAGCAAAGCTTTCAAAGGAGTGAAATAGTACCTACTTTTTATTTTTTTTAAAAAAAAGGAAAGGTAAGGAAATAGCAGATCTTCTGAATTAGTTAAACTTTTTCGGAGAAGCAAAATATTGTAAGCAGATGGCTATTGTAGGTGATAATTTAAAAAAAAGAGAGAAGTAATAAAATTTTTTTATTGTTAGTTAAAATATTGTGGGCTATAATTATAGATTAAAAAAAATAAAGTTAGCAAAAATTAAAAAAGTAACTAATTACAGTAACTATAAGTTACTTCCTTAATAATTTGTAACTAATAATCCACTTAAATACTGCAATTTAAAAGTGGTAAAAGGAATTAATTACAGTAACTCCAGCCTTTTACTCAAGTACTCCCCAACACTGGTTGTAGTCTTTTGGATGAAGTAAGGAAGACGAAGTATGCCGGGCATAGGATCTGCAGTAATTTGACTAGTAACAGCACTTGAGGGATGTACAGAAAGGAAAAAAAAGAAGAGGAAGACCAAGAAGGGAATAGTTGAATGACTTTAGGGTCTGGGCTAACAGGCAATTCTCTGTGTTAAAAAAGATCTCAAGATAGAAATCTTTGTTGAACCATGAACGCGAACCTCCGCCTCGGAGAATGCACCAAATGGTGAACGCGAACCTCCGCCTCGGAGAATGTACCAAATGATGAATGTGATGATTTGATTGCTTTCGTACTTTGGAAAGCTAAGCCTCGTCTCACCAATACTTTGTAAACAAAAAAATTATGGCATGAACCACAACATGTTGGTGACCTCCAAGACACTCACTTATCCATTGTGTCCCACATTTTGGACTTAATATATTTTTTTTAATTAGTAAGCTTTCATACTTTTAAAAAAGTGCTGGAATAAAGTGGGCCATGTCAATGTTTGCCACCCCCACATTTATTGACAGTTTGTAATGAACGGGTTCAGCTAAGGCAGCATTTCTTAACCTTTTTGAGTCGTGACCCAAATTTAAGTAATAGTTTCAGTTTGGTGACACAAATAGAGTGCCCACAGCAAGTACATCCAACACATACAATGTCTAGAAAACTGGCAGGCCTAAGTCTCATTTAGTCAAATGATCAAGATGGATAGCAGCCATATTTTTTTTATTTACAGTTCTAACCTTACCATTACCCTGAACCCTAACTCCAACTACATGTAAATTCACTATGCCCCAACCCT
>PXIH01S0080036.1:0-10574 GCA_003024985.2 Euperipatoides rowelli
CAGGATGGCAGCCATCTTGAATTTTCGACTTCGAAAATTCGGCCGCCATTTTGAAAAGACCCGGATTGGGCCAGAACGCACATTTATTATCTACTGATGGCAGTGCTGTACAAGGCAGAAATTAAGAAGACTGTTATATATACAGAAAAATAATACTTGTAATAATCATAACAGTATACGATATATATAATGTACATTGTGTAAATAATGAAATATTGTAAATAACAATAGATAAAGACAAGCAGTTCCTCCGGAAGATTCTCAAAAAAAATAAAAAAAAGGCACACTTTCTACAACTCTTACAAAAAANGCTGAATTCAATGCTTGGAATTTAAAAAGAATGTCCACTGGTCACGTTAGAGAGGTGGTCTTTAATAAGAGGTAATTTGTCTAAAAAATTTGATTGGTGCAAAGAAATTGTGGTGTTTAAAGGCAGGTGGTCTCTAATAGTAGGGGTCTCTCAAAACAGGTTTTGCTGTACTACATAATTGACAAAATTAATAAAATGAATTTAATATATATTTTATAGCCTTAAAGTATATACCGTACTTTCTAAGATTATAAATTAAGCTAATTAAAGCATTTTTTCTTCCAACCGTTTACATCAAAAATCACGTACTTCATACATATACAGTAAATAAAAGTAAACTATTACATATTTCAGAATGGACAAAAGAAATCAATGCAATAAAAAACAATTTTAGGGCCTATAAATTAGTCAAAATATTTTTTTCTCATCATTTTCACCTCACCCCACCCCCCACCCCTCCCATCCTCTTTTAAAAAAATAAAAGATTAACTCAAAGTAAAATGTTTGTGTACTTTATTCATTGAAATATTAAGTTATTGGCTTAGGCCTATACAATAATAATAAATCTCCAGTCCTGAAAACACAAAAGTACAAACAAAGTAGAACTAGAAAGAAAAAAAAGGCAAATAAAAATATACCGTACATTCTTCTTCACAAACCTCCCCCCCAGACACGCATTATACATTCAATTCAAAACCTTAAGAAAACATATTGTACAACAAAATGTTTTCATAAAATAAATATTTAATTATTTTTTTATACTTTACCACTGATAAAAGGTACCATATGTAACATTGGAAATGTTTTAAACTCCTATAATTAGTTATAAGTTTTTTAATGACATTTTATTTCATAAATTAAAAGCTTAAACTAATTGTAAATTTTCCATACCTAGCAATGGGCTAGGAAAATAATTATTTTATGTCTTTATCCATTAATTGATGTCTTTTCTTTTTGCTATTGGCAGAGGCGTAGCATGACTGTTTGGTACCCGGTGCTCAGTTGATTTTTGACACCCTCTTTAAAAATATTTTGATAACCTTTTTTTTTTTTTTAGTTGTCTGGACGTTTTGTTGACCGTTTGGCATATTTTAATAAGCTTTTTTTTTTTTTAGTTGTCTGTATGTTTTGTTAACCATCTATTGCATATTAACACAACAACGATGCACTCCCCCCCCCCATCACAATCGACTCTGCACCCTTACATCCCACACAGCTGTACACCCTTACCTACAACCCTACACCCTCACACCCAACCCTGCACCCTCACACCTAACCCTGCACCCTAACACCCCACCCTACCAATAAAAAAAAAAAATTTTTGGCACTCCCCCTGTGGTGGTACCCGGGGCGGACGCCCCCCCTAGCTATTGGTAATAAATATGTCTGCTGTTTTAACGGTTATGGGATTGGGCCAGTTTGAAGATTTTGTAAAGTTTATGACAAAGAGTTTAATTTACGTTGCTTTGGATTACTTCTACACATGCAGTTCTTAAATTAGCTTTAAGTTTTTCTTTGACAAGCATTTTTCTTTAAAAAATTTAGTGTTCTCTTGAATGTGACATTGTTCATTTAATTATTTACTATGAAGCCAAATGAAAGAAACAACATAGCAATGCAAATAATTCTGCCTGTGGCATGTTCCATGGTTACCGAATAATAATGAGGCTAACAATTCAAATACTAAAAAAAAAAAAATAGATTAATTTTATATTTCTATATGTCCTTGCTAATGAAAATGTATTAATGCCTTTTTAAATTAATTTGATATTAGTTTAAAGATTGGAAAGAAAAAAATAAGATGAAATAAAATTATTCCTTTTCAGTTTTCTATCAAAGAATACAAAGTAAGAGGGATAGACTTATTATCCAACCATGGAAATTTTAAAAAGGTTATTAAGACTGCACTTTAGTTTCCTTTTTAAAATCCTGTATGTACTGCTCAATCACTAATATGACAATCTAGAAATAAGATGTCTAGAAGTTACCCCATAAAAACATTTATAGAGGTAGTGCGCGGATGGCAATCACCACCTAGCCACCCTAAGTAATCCGTCCCTGGATAGTAATCTCTTAACGGGAGTTCTAAGATGGCCAGCAGACTTTTTGATAATACCATTTAATTGATTGATTACATTGAAGACGTTGAGAAATATTAAAAAAACAAGATGGCATAATTATGAGAAATGTTTGTTTTTTAAGCAGTCTAGACTAAAAAGAGTGTTTCTTTTAAAAAAATAAAGTTTAATTATCCAACAAAACAAAATTATAATAGTATTTTGGAAATGAAACAAATAAAAATTTGATAACTGTTATTAATCGGCAATTGTATATGATTTTTATTATACATGATTTATTTGGTTTAATGTTATATTACATATTTATTGTTTTTTAATTCTTTACTGCATTATAAACTCTAAAATTATTAGTTTTAAATGTATTAACGATTATCAACATTTGTCAGGAAAATAATTTTTTCATCCCAGAATTCAATAGTAACTAAAATTGTAGTATCCGATTATCTTACTGTAGCATGGAAGCCATTCTGACAATGTGCCTGTGAAGATATGTTTGTTGATTAATAGTTAGTAATAAATATTTTAGTTTGATAGTATTAAGTTAATGGTCGTTTAAATGATTTATGAGTTTATTGAGTGAAATTATATCAAGGATTTGAAATTAAATGTGGTACAGAAACATCGTGTTGAAAACAAATTAATAAGTGCAATCCAGCCTACATGGGAAAATATCCAGTCAATCCAACGTAATCTATGCATGAATAAAACAAAGTATCTGAAGTGGTGAAAGCAAACGAATAGTGTATACTCAGGTGAGTGAACTTTGATTTCTGATTAATACAGTGTGGATTAAATATATGCATTTAAGCTTTAGACATAACGTAAGCCACGTGGTGACCCCGACCTGATCTTTGATTTACAAAAGGGGACTATACAGAAGTTTATTAATAGTTTAATTCATTATTCAACGAAATCCCATAAATTTTATATATAATTATCAACAGGGTTATGGGCCCTGTATTAAATTAATTTATTATAAATAAACAGTGAAAAAATGGAGAATAAAGCAATCACAATAACTAAGCTAAATGGATAAAACTATTTTATATGGAAAATAAAAATGCAACTTCTGTTGCAGAAATAAAAATTGTGGAAAATTGTGAACGAAGATCCACCCACCACTAATGTGGAAGAATGGCAGATAAAAGACCAAAGGGCTAGGGCCACGATAGGCCTAGCAATTGAGGACAAAATTATTATTCTAATTATGAATTGTGTTACTGCAAGGCAGACCTGGAATAAACTCCAGCTTACCTACAAGCATGCAAATTTGTCAAACAAGCTATACATGTTAAAAAGATTATACGGTAGTAAGTATGAAATGTACAAAAATATGGAAGACTATCTTAACGGGGTAAAAGAGCTATCAGAGAGATTACGTAATATAGGGGAAACCATAAAAGATAGTCACTTAGTGACTGTTTTACTAGGCGGATTACCATATACCTTTGATCCTCTCATAACTTCCATGGAAGCCAGGACAGAAAGAGAACTATCACTGGATTTCGTTACAAGCAAATTGAGAGATGAAGCCTCAAGGAAAGAAGGACAAACCACCAGCGAGGGGCAACCTGAAACAGTTATGTCCACTTATGAAAGAAGAGGACCAGGAATGAGAAGGAGAGAATAATTTGCTATAATTGTGGGGGAGAGGGCCATGTCAGAAGAAATTGCAGAAGACAGCCTATGAATACATCAACAAGGGAACCTAACCACAGAGGGAGAGACCGCAGATCTTCAGGAGATCATGGCTCATATAGTGGAATTATGACCAGTGAGTCAGAATTGGACGATTATATAAACTTGACTCAGGAATGGGCACTGTCGGGTAGTGACGAAGAAAATTCTGAGATAAATACCATGTGGATTCTTGACTCAGGGGTGAGTGCCCATATGAACCATTATAGAAAGGAATTTAAAGACTACCAGGAATTAAAAAATCCTATACACATCAAACTGGTAAATAGTAAAAATGTTAAAGCTGAAGGAAAGGGGAAAATCAACTTAAGATTCCTCACTCAAGACAACAATATAAATGTATTAACCCTAAAGGAAGTACTATATGTTCCACAACTGAAAACTAAACTTCTATCAGTGAAAGCTCTTTGTCATTGTTCACATTACGTTGTAACATTTGATAAACACAGTTGTGTTATATCTAAGGATGACAGTAGTAATCAAGTGTAGTAGTGACACTAATGTGTTCACATTAGCTACAATACCCACAAGGGAGTCTCATAGTGTAGCTATTGCCATCCCATGTACAGTGTACACACATGGCACTGAAGATTGGGCCACAGGGGATTGGAGGCTATTAGGACAATGCCTAAGAAAAGAGTAGCCCAAAAACTGGAAATCTTAGAATGCAAACACGAGGATTTCTGTCATATGTGTTCCAGAAGCAAAATGACAAGACCATTTAAAACATCAACAGAAGGAGCAAATAAACCCTTTAAAGTAATGGTTACAGACTTGTGTGGCCCAATTGAGCCAAGCACATGAAGAGGCTGAAAATACATTCACACCCTCACGGATGAATACTCTGGTTATGGCAAGTTGAACTTTTGAGATATAAAGATGAGGCATTATAATACATACAGGATGCACTGAATAGAGGATTTAACCAGTTTGGGTACTACCCGGAAGTGCTAAGATCTGACGGGGGTGGGGAATTCTGTAATCAAGTGGTGGATTCATTTTTGAATTCCAAGGGCATAGTGCACCAAATTATCGTAGCAAATAATCCTGAACAAAATGGAAAAGCAGAGAGTTAATAGGACTCTCTTGGAGTCAATGAGGAATATGATTAAAGAAAAGAATGCGCCACTGGCCCTGTGGGGTGAGGCAGCATTGACAGCCGTATATGTTCACAATAGGATGTCTTCCAAACTAAAGGTTACTCCATATGAACAGTGGTTTCACAGAGTGCCAAAGCTGGACCACTTGCAAACTTTTGGTTGCATAGCTTATGCACATGTACCGAAAAATTACAGAAAGAAACTAGACGACACTGGATTAAGGGGAATAATGGTAGGGTATGGATTGAAGTGCAAGGGGTATAGAATTTGGGTTCCCGGATCATTGAAAATTATTAATTCAACCAGTGTGACCTTCAATGAGGATTCTTTGCCCCTGAATACAGAACCACATAAGGAAGCAAACACACAAGACAATACAATGGTGTTCAGATTGAATGAAGAAACAGAAATGGTGAAAAAAGCGAAAATTAATGAGGAAAGACTTATTCCAAGAAGGTCAGAACGTTCTAACTTGGGAAAACCAGCTATTAGACTGTCTTACTGAATAATTATTAAGGGTTGCCGATTATGGGGGAGTGTTATTAATCGGCAATTGTATATGATTTTTATTATACATGATTTCTTTTATTTTGTTTAATGTTATATTACATATTTATTGTTTTTTAATTCTTTACTGCATTATAAACTCTAAAATTATTAGTTTTAAATGTATTAACGATTATCGACATTTATGTCAGGAAAATAATTTTTTCATCCCAGAATTCAATAGTAACTAAAATTGTAGTATCCGATTATCTTACTGTAGCATGGAAGCCATTCTGACAATGTGTGTGTGCAGATATTGATATTTTTGTTAATAGTTAGTAATAAATATTTTAGTTTGATAGTATTAAGTTAATGGTCATTTAAATGATTTAAGAGTTTATTGAGTGAAATTATATCAAGGATTTGAAATTAAATGTGGTACGGAAACATTGTGTTGAAAACAAAGAAATAAGTGTAATCTAGCCTACATGGGAAAATATCCAGTCAATCCAACGTAATCTATGCTATGCATGAATAAAACAAAGTATCTGAAGTAGTGAAAGCAAACGAATAGTGTATACTCAGGTGAGTGAACTTTGATTTCTAATACAGTGTTGATTAAATATATTCATTTAAGCTTTAGACAAACCGTAAGCCACGTGGTGACCCCGACCCGATCTTTGATTTACAAAAGGGGACTATACTGAAGTTTATTAATAGTTTAATTCATTATTCAACGAAATCCCATAAATTTTATATATAATTATCAACAATAACTGAGTGGAAAGTAAATTGTGAAGGATGGTAATTAGTAATCTTAAGTTTTAAAATAAAAATATGGCTAGTCAGTTGAGAGGGGCCCGTTTGAGGTCTTGGATTCCTAGACTTTGTCAACCCTATAACTGCACCACTGATTCCAAGTATCCATTTGTGAGAATGAAACGATTCTTAGACTTGATTATATTCATTGTTGAGAAACAGATTCACACAAAAAAGTGAATCCAAAAAAAAGAACATTGAATAAAAAGTAGCCTACAAAAGTTTTCATATTTTTCAATTCGTTTATAAAAATTGAAGACATGCTAATATACCTCTATTTAAGCTATTTTGGGCATGTTACAATATCTATACAGTATTTAAAGAATATCATTTCAAACTGTTTTTAAATTTCAGTTGAGCTACCGGTACTAAAAATGCTTCAAACGTTGACTTGTGTACTCATCGATTCTGTTTATGAAGGTTTATATAATAAATGATTTTGGCAATGCTAAAATCTGTTTTAGCAAACTTTTTTGTCATATGAAAGAAGAGTACCGGTACGCTTTTGTTTTACAAAGGTTTTTAATTAAATATTGCATTGGAAACTTCTGAACAGTAAAAAAAGATATGACTGTTTAACCTTTTTATTTACAGATTATTTTTGTATCCTCAAACATCGAAATTATAAGAACAATATTTTTTTTTTTATTTAAACTTAAGTGAAAAAGAAAAGAACTACTCAGAGCGAGAGATTAAAATGACAGAAAAGCCAAGTTCTAAATTTCTTGCAACATCACAATTGTAAGAATTCTAAACTGTAAAAAAAAATTGACATAACATTTCTACTAAAAATAAAATAAAATGAAAATGCCCAATTCAGTAAACCATCATTCATAAAAGAAAGGACAGGAAGGTACTGTAATTATTTTAGTCAACAAAATGTGTCTATTACCTTTATATATTAAAGCATTAGTCTATAAAGTGGACAGTTTTAAAAATTCTATTTGCAGTGAGTGTGGCTTCTAAGTTGAAATTTTATTTTTAACTTTAAATATCTTTTTACTGCATTTCTTTTTTTTTTTTAAAAAAGTACTCATGTTTTTGCTTTGTCTGACTGTCCATGCACAATAAATATATCTCTCGATCTATACAAATTAGAGCCACTAAAATTATGCATTAGGTTTGTATCTAAAAATTATAGAAATGGTGTGAATTTCAGTTTGCACGTCATTTTTTTTAATTCGTTTTCTAAAAAAATTCTTTTTTTTTTTTTTGATTAGTGAAAATTTTATTAATCCAGGTAAAACAAATCAAAACATTAACTTTATTTGAAATACAAGCCATCTATTTTAATGTTTTCATTTTCTATATATATACTGTAAACCAGGGGGTGTCAAACATACGGCCTGCGGGCTTGAACCGGCCCTTTGAAGATCATCTTGAGGCCCTTGCAACATATTAAAATGTACAGTACCATAAAATACGGCCTGTGCAAATATTTATACAGGTAAAAGCTCTTTACAACGAACTTCAAAATACTGTACTGTATATAATTTAATCAAAACTTAGCAAAAACAAACAAAATTATTCAAATATTCTTAATATTTTAGAGTAGGCTACAGATATCCTTCTTTTCACACAAAATCTATTTACACAGATTCAAATATATACAAGAGTTGAAATATTTATCAAATATAATAATTTACTCTAATTTATCTTTCTTTCACGAATTGCAAGAGGTTTTACATGAGTTAAACGATGTCAAATGATTTTTTTAAATCATTTATTCAAATCAACTTTTTTCCCTAAGAAAAGATTTATTCAATATCAATCAAGATGTTAAGTTTTGTTATTTTTAAAATTAGAATTTGTTTAATGAATTAAATTTTATTAATCTTTGCTGCCAGCTGTGTTTTGAAAAACAATAACCATCCTTCATTTCTTCAATTTAGACCCAAACTGATAAAAGAGCAAACGTTGGAGAGGTGGACAATCATTCACTAATTATTTCTCTTTAAAAGAAAAGAGCAGGTAGAAGACAGGCAAACAACAGGTCAAGTGGCTTGACCTATTTTTTTATTGTTTTCAAAATACAGATAATTTATAGTGATGAGTAAAATAAAATCTATTAAAATAAAAGATGCAAATTGCCTGCCACCACTGCTTCAAATATTTTTAATTTCTCTTCAAGATGGAATTGGCAGCGCTTTTTATTCAATTTATTTGTCAACCATAATATTACAATATTATTGTGTCAATCAAAATCAAGATATCAGAGGAACATATTTTGATTGCTTTATAATAATTTCTAATTTTCGGTTTGTTTATAATAAAGTAAAAATAAAATACAGTATTGTTCTTTGTATGTTATACTGTAACTAAGAGATACCAATATGTGTTTAATTTGTTTTGAATAAAATTTAAAAAAGAATAAAGAAAATAAAGGGAGAAAAAAAAAGTAAAGGGAGATTATCTGCTTAACTAATTTGTTGTATAAAAATATATTTTGATTGAAAGGACTGTAAAAAGCATCTGTTCTACTGATTTTTTCGTTGTACTGATTTTCATTGTAATAAGAACATTTTAACCTTGATCTTATGGGAAATCTGCAGGGGATAAAATAATTTTTCGTTCAACTGCAATTTTCGTTGTAATGGTTTTCGTTGTAAAGAGCTTTTACCTGTAATATGAAACTTCATTTATTTAGTAGTAGAATCATAATGATGGCTATATATTTTTAAACTTATTAAAT
Organism: Euperipatoides rowelli; assembly: GCA_003024985.2. NCBI lineage: Eukaryota > Metazoa > Onychophora > Udeonychophora > Euonychophora > Peripatopsidae > Euperipatoides > Euperipatoides rowelli. Next base: position 9,184 of record PXIH01S0080036.1, read on the forward strand.
TTGATATAAAAATAGTAATTAATTTAATTAATTCTTCATAATTACAATTTTTCAATTAAGAAAATTAAAAAAAAAAATATGGGAGCAATGGGCTGAAATCCAGTAATCATACGTGTAGCTTCGGAATAACGGAGAAGTCTAATTCTAATATAAAATTTGAGACATGTAAATTTTTGTTTTGCGTTATTATAAATAGTGGCAAATACATTATATTATAGTGATTGTGAACAATGGTACATGATTAAACTTATAATACTGAGTTACCCAAGGGTGGACCCAGGGGGGGGGGGAGCAATCACCCTCCCCCTAACTCTTAAAAATATATATATATTTTCCAGTGAACAATGTGTTAAATTGAAATATGGATGAAAATTATATTGCTTGTTTTGGTAATTCCTTATTTCTTTACATTAGTAGTGAGCAATTTAAAATATAATAGCCAATGTGACTCCAATAACAACCTAATTTTTCATTTAAAATTTTTAGGTAATAGCTTGTATTTTACTTTAACAGGCAGCTAAAAACACATATTTTTTAAAAAAAATTGGGGTGGGGCTTTGTCCCCTAACCCCCCACTGGGGCTCTGCCCCTGGACCCCGCTGATGAAAACCCCCAGACCCCCCCCCCCCAATCATCAAAACTGAATGGTCCACCAATCTATGGATTTCTGCTGATGTGGCCCTCACAAAATTTGAGTTTGACACACCTGCTGTAATAGTATGTATGATTCAGACAGTGCATTATTTTTTTTTAATAATGAACTTATGTATTCTTTTCAGCCTAATAGCAGCAATTTTCTAAATGAATTTATACTTTTATGGCAATGATAATAATGCCACATTTGTAATTTCTTATCCTAGTTTTTCAATCTTGAAATAGCACTTAGTAATTTTGGAGAAATAAAAAACTTCATTCTTGAATTAAATTTATAAATATTTAGGAAATAAATTTACTGATTACATATTTGAATAATGCAACATACTCCACATTATGTCCTTAACAACTGTGATTTGCAGATTATTCAATAACAAGCTCAAAATGTTACAGATAAACAGTTGATTCTTAATTGATGTTGATGACTCTGAAATCATTTGCATTTCCTGGTGCAAGAATATATTTGATATGTAATCAAAAGAGAATGCAATAGGTTCCTTATAAACAAGATTGGCAATCATGTACCTATCAGAATAGTCCTTTATATATTATTTGGCAAGAATATTCATTTATAGTCATACATCAATTCAATTGACAGTGGTACAATCATTGGTTAACAATAGCTGTAGTATTATCACAACTCAGAATTTCAATCCAATAACCATCTGGATCTTGAATGAATGCTATTCCTTTCATTTTACCTGAAAGAAAAATAAAACCTTTTATTACTAACTGTA
>PXIH01S0080281.1:1722-12143 GCA_003024985.2 Euperipatoides rowelli
AATGGCTAACAAGATGGAGAGCAAATGGATAGATCTGCACAAACTAAATCAATTGGGACAAAAACAACAGTGTGCCTACTCTACTTAGAAAATCTAAGATATGATTGGTTCAATGGCTAACAAGATGAAGAGCAAATGGATAGATCTGCACAAACTAAATCAATTGGAACAAAAACATCAGTGTATCTACTCTACTTAGAAAATCTAAGATATGATTGGTTCAATGGCTAACAAGATGAAGAGCAAATGGATAGATCTGCACAAACTAAATTAATTGGGACAAAAACAAAACTGTGCCTACTCTACTTAGAAAACCTAAGATATGATTGGTTCAATGGCTAATAAGATGGAGAGCAAATGGATAGATCTGCACCAACTAAATCAATTGGGACAAAAACAACAGTGTGCCTACTCTGCTTAGAAGACCTAAGATATGATTTGTAAAATGGATAAAAATATGGAGAGCAAATGGATAGATCTACACATTCTAAATCAATTGGAACAAAAACAACCGTGTGTCTACTCTACTTAGAAAATCTAAGATATGATTGGTTCAATGTCTAACAAGACAGAGGGCAAATGGATAGGTCTGCGCAAAAGTTGGATTTTTCTTGAAACTTTTATGGACGATGAATGATGAATGGCTCTCCACCTTTTAATAGCACAAACCTGACTGCCCCAGTGTCCATGATATTATGCAAAGCTCTCTGTTTTTACACAGCGGATGAGTGTTGTGTAGAAGTATAAAATATGAGCCTTAAATGTTATATATTTTAAGTATAGTTGGAGTTTAGGCTAGCCTATCAAAAAAGCCTAACTCATATTTGCATATACTTTATAGAAAAGAGAAACAACCCAACTCATTCAAATTGCTCTTTTTTCAACATCTTATACAAATACAAATTAAAATTTAAATATGTTTTTTTCTAAATAATTCTAAAATCTCCATATATCCTAGAAAGATGATCCCCAAAGATTGTGGCTAACTTCAGAAAGACATAGAGGCGGAGTTCAATTTAGGTAGAACTCTGTATCTGGACCCTAAGAGTCGAAGTTCATTTCATCCTACTGTACTCACTTTGATCTAGATGGATAAGGGAATGGCAAAATAAATTATTGCATAGATTTTTTTTTTTTAAATATAAAGATTGGATGTTTAAACTTTATTAAATGTATGTAAGTACTTGATTAGGACTTCAACTACAACGATTAGATTTAAGTCAACGACATAGGCCAGAAGCATTTATTGAAAAAAAAAGATCTTGCTTCTTAATTTGTGACAAAAGACATTGTAAAATCTATAACCCTAATTGGAATATGATCGTGTCCCAGAGCAAGTAACAGCGCCATCTATGCTCAACATGTGAACATTTTTATAAACTTTTAAAAAAATATGTTGTTGCTCGTGCAATGGGCTTAAACGCTAGTAGTTTAGAAATGGGTTTACAATGCATATTATTAACAAATTGCTAGTCATTGTTTGCCTCACCTTTAGCCAATACAGTGTTACAATCAAATGTGATGAAAAATTGTATAAGTAAAAGACAAATGAAAGGTAGTAAATTTGAAATTCATTTTGATTAACTAAAAAAAATATGTTCCATTATTTGACCTCTGCTTAAGATAAAATTAGTAAAAAAATATTAATATAGCCACACTCACTGAATTTTTTAATAATAATAATAATAATAATAATAATAATAATAATAATAAACTTGTAATACCTGAGACATCAAATTTAAAAATAGTAATATCAGGTAGACAGTAGAAGATAGTTTTATAATTTTTAAGAGGAAAAAGTCCGAATAATGATGAAGGGAGCTCCCTGGTAAATTACCTTTGGCAACAGATGGCTGGTTAGACAGCTAGATATTTTTGAGAAAGGAAGGCAACTGCTTTCACAGTAAAGAATAATCACATAGATAAATTTATTAAAGTAAGGGTTTAGTGATTGGTTTTATTAATGTTGATTGATTTAATTCTTGATATTTGGCTAAATTTATAATAGCACACAAATAAATTAAAAGTTTTATTAGGCTAAGACAGGCTGAATGTCTCATGAGTCCATGTTGGATTCTGGTTAGGTAACAAAAGAGACAGACTTTCATTAATCTATTTTGCAGGTGATGTCCCAGGGTAGCTTGATTTCTCTTCCAAGGAAAAGTTTTGATGGTGTGAAGCCCGTTGTTACACACTTTGATGTTTGTATTGCTAGGGAAAATTGTGGTAGGAGTCTGTCCCAATCTCTGTGATCATGTTGGTGAAGGCTTTTATCATGTTTTTTATTGTTTTGCTGGTTTTTTCTGTCACATCTGTTGGAGCATGATATCTTGTAGTGTGACATGGTTTCACTTTCCATAATTTGCATAGGTCTTTATAAATCTTTGAAACAAACTGGGGGACCATTATCTGATATTATGTGGTCTGCTATTCCATACCAGAAAAAGATTTCTTTGATCAGTTTGGCAATGGTGGTGCTGTAATTGTTTCTCAGTGGGTAGATTTCCACCATTTGGAGTAGTAGTCCACCATCACCAATATGAACTTATTCTGTGATTTTGTTCTTGGGTTGGGTCCCATCAAGTCCAGGCCTAATAGTTGCATGGGGTGACTGACTTATGTTATCATCATTGGTGGTTTTAGAACATCATTCCTATGTTTCACTAGTTGGCACCATTCACATGTTTTTATATAGTTTTTAACATGTTGGTTCGTGTGGTGCCAGAAAACTCAATCTGTTAACTTTTTTATAGTTTTGTCTCTCCCCAGGTGTCAGCTATTGGACTGTCATGAAACTCGTCATTACTTTGTCTATTAAGCTACCTGGTATTACAACTTTGGGGTTTTCATCACTATCTTGTTTTTGATAATGTAGGATTCTTTTTATTATTAGGAATCATTTTCCTAGTCTGTTTTTGTTTTTGATTTCTTGGATTTGTGTTTTAATCCTTTTTAGTGTTATATCTTTTTCTTGAGCCTCTCTTAGCTCTTCAATGTTCTTTATGCAGGTGAGTTGTGGGCTTATTTCTACTTGGCTATGATTTTAAGTGGTGATGTAATTTTTTTCTATTTCTGAGTCTAATTCACCTTTTTCCTCTATTTGTGTTCCTCTTGACAGTGTGTTTGGTAATAAGTTTGCTGACCCTTTTCTATATTCCACCCTATAATCAAATTCTTGCATCATCATAGCCCATCTTGTCAGTTTTCCATTCAAATCTTTTGTTTTCAACAGCCATTTTAGTGCATTGTGGTCTGTTATTATTTTGACTTGTGTATCATTTATATAGCCTTTGAATTTTTTAATCCCCATATGACAGCTAAGCATTCTTGTTCTGTGGCTGATAGGTTTTTTCTGCTCCTTTCATAATTTATTATGCTTGCATATTCTACTATTATTGGTAGTCTGTCTTCTCCTTATTGAATTAATATAGCTCCCAAGATGTTGTTAGATACATCTGTTTCTATTGTAATTTTTTATTGTAATTCTGTCTTGGCTTCTAATAATGCTTTCTGTAGGTTTTCAAAAGCTTCCTCACTTTCCTTTGTCCAACTGAATTTATTTTTTGTGCTGGTTAGGTCTTCTAGTGGTTTTGCCATTTTAGCATAGTTTTAAATCTGGTTTCTGAGTCATCCTGTTGCTCCAAGGAATCTCTGTACTCCTTTTTTGTTTTTGGGTCTTACAAATTCTGTTATAGCTCTTATTTTTTTCTGGGTTAATTTTTATTTTCCCTTCACTGATTATTTTTTCTAGAAATTTACTTTCATTATGGCAGAATTGGCTTTTCTTTAACTTTATGGATAAGTATACTTGTTTTAATTTATTAAATACTATACTTTAGTGTTCTAGGTATTCTGTGAAATTTTTCGAAAATATAATCATGTCATCAATGTATGTAAAGTCAAATTTACCTATTTCTTCTTGTAGTACTTTAGCCATCAGTCTGTTAAAGGTTGCTGGTGCTGTTTTTAGTCCAAACTACATTACTGTAAATTCATATAATCCCTTACAACAGACAAAGGCTGATTTTTTGTCAGGTGGGTTTGCATTTATCCCCCATTATCCACTGCATAGGTCAACACTGGAGATAATTTTGCTTCCACTAAGCTGTTGGATTATATTGTCAATGTGTGGCATGGGATACTGGTTGCTTTCAGTTATTTTATTAAGGACTCTGTAATCAATGCAGAACCAATGCTGCCATCCAGTTTACCTACTAATACTACTGGTGAGCTCCAGGGGAAACAGCTTTCTACTATTATTCCATCCTTCAACATTTCATCTATCTGTGTTACAATGATGGCTTCTTTTTTTTTGTAGGTGGGGGGGGGGTGGTACTATAAGGGATCTTGAGAATAGGGGGTGGTTGCCTGTGTTTATTTTATGTTCTACAATAGTGTTGCATCCCAGTTTGTCCCTAAAATTATTCTTATGTTCTATCAGAAATTGTTTTATTTTTTGAGTTCTTTGTTGGTCAGGCAAGAGTCATGTTGTAGTACTTTATTTATGGTTTCCAGGAATTTACCTGATTCTTCTTTTATCTCTTCTTCTTTCTTTTGGTGTTGTAGGGTATTTAATTTAAGTTTGTCTTGGTTTTGTCAGTATTTGAAATCGTTGTCAGAAATTAACTGATTATATGGATCTAGTAGTTCGAAAATGTATTTTTATTTCCTTCTCCTGTTTTGGTTTTCCATCATAACTATTTATTTCAATATTTCTTGTTTTATGCACCCCTTCCTCTTCAAGGGGGATTCCTTGGAATGGTGGAGAGAAAACTTATTGTATGTAAACTCTGTAGATCAGTGTGCTGTTGGATCCTGTTTCTTTCTTGAAAGCTAGTTCTTCTTCTAGATTTTGATTTTTGTACTGATTTTGTTCTGATTGAAGATGCTATCTACTTCATTCTTCCAGCACCAATCTAAGCCCAATAGATCTTTGTGTTGCAAGTTTTTAAAAATATAGAACATTTGTTTAGTTACTAGGTTTCCAAATTTCATCTTTAATTTGCATTTCCCTAGTGGTTTGTGTACTATTACCTATGGCTAGGAGTGCCTGCTTTTTACTTTCTTCTAATTTTATTTGTTTTGTTCAATGATTGGTATATGTTGTGGTCTATTATGTTTAGATCTGCCCCAGAGTCTATCCTAATGTTAGCTTTTATGTCTTCCAACATTATTTCCATGTTGGGTATGATTTTATTAATTTTGTGGGTGTTTTTGTCTACCAGATGCATTCCCACCCCTGCACCTGGCTCTAGGCATTTGGGTTTATTTGGGTAAGGGGTGGTTGTGCTGTTGCCATTAGTTCGATGGGGGACATATCCACAGCTGGGTTTATTTGTGTTAAATTGGCTACTGTTTTCTTGTTTTTGTCCAATCTTTTGTTTCTATATTGTTCTCTTCTTGTGTTGATATATGATTTCCCCGAACTGTATTCTGGTTACCGGCTTTCATACCTTTGTTTATTGTTATGCCAGTTATTGTTTTTGTGTTCACTATTGTGCCATCTATCTTATTGTTCATAGCTATTGTTTCTCCAAGGGGGTCTATTATCTATCCTGTTTTCTCGACTGTTGTAGTTACTATCACAATAATTGTTAAACCTTCTTCTTTTATTTTGGAAGAAGTTGTTAATGCATGGATCTCTGAATTTTTGGGAGGGCCAGAATTCTTTTATTTTCATTGCCCCTTTTACACTAAGTAAGAATTCATCTAAGATTTATGGTTTCTTATTGCTAGATAATATCTAAGTGATCTAGGTATTTTTGAAATTATTTCTTTACAGATTTTTTCAACATCTCATTCTGGAAACATGGCTTTTTATAGTTTCCATGCTTCCAGTACATATGTTTCCATGTCTGTGTTTCTATTGTAGTAATGTTCAGACCATTTTTTTCTAATTCCTTTTTGATGTTGTCTCCTAAATATTGTTTGAGGAATCTTTGTTTTAGGTGACACCAGGACATTATGTAATCTTCTGTTAACTGCCACCATTCTAGTGTGTTGCCCCCTAGAAAGTTTGAAATTTTTTTTAATAAAAGGCTTCCACATCTTTTAGAAATTTTGGTGCATCATTACTATTACCATTGAAATATGGTTTGTTTGTTTTTCCAAACATCTGGGTGTTTATGTCTTGGATGTGCCTATCTTCTAGGGTTTATCAAAGCATTGTGCCTTAGTCGTTCTTGGGTATGTTTGCTAAATTGGTCTGGTCCCCTTATTACTAGACTGGATGTCCTATTTGTCATTGTATCATATCTTTGATTTTAATTTTGATTGTATATTAGGTTGTCTTCATTTTCTAGAGAATTGTGCGATCATTTTCTATTTCTGTTTCTCTTAACTTTAAGTTATTTATGTACATCTCAAATTGTTTCATTTCTTTATTTAATTTTTCTAACTCTTCTTTGTTTACAATCTGATTTTTTTTGTGTTGCTATGTTTGTTTTAATTTCTTCTATTTCTTTACTTGTGTTATTTTGATTTCATTGCAGTCTGTTTTCATTAATTCTAATTGTTACTCATTGTCTAGTATCATTTTTCCTATAACTTCTTCTATTACTTTAAATCTGTTGATTTTTACTTCCTCTTGTACTATAACTTCATCTTCCAATGTATTTATGCATTTTTCAAGTATATCTAATTTTATGTCCACTGTTTCTATCTTATTGCATATTGTGTCTAATGCTTTATTATTTGTATCAATTTTATTTTCTAGTAATTTGTTGTTTGATTCAATTTTATTTTCTAGTGTATCTAATCTTTTGTTATGTGCATCATTTGTTATTTTGATATCTTGTTTAAGCTTTGTGTAAAATTGCTCTAAAATTTGTTCCATACCAAGCATATTAGTTAGGGGTTTGTCCTGTATTAGACATAGGAATTGAACAATGTAATCTATTAACACTTTCAGAAACTTGCTGATCAGCACCTTTATTTTAAGTTTCCCCAACTGCAAGATTTCTGAATTAGGGTTCAATATTAACATTTGCATGCCATTATAGTCCTCACCATTTCTCTCTGTATGGTGTATTGACTTACTGATCTTTCCCCTTCTTTGGCTTAGGTTTGCTTTTGTTTTCCATACTGAAGCTCAGAAAATAAAAAAATATATATATTGAGTTTATAACTNAACCATATAAAGGGGGGGCTGAGTTAAAAAGTTTGAGCACCTCTGCCCTATGCAATTAAATCAAATACTAATTTAAAGGGCTGGCTCTCTGTGGTGTGACCCTTGTGTGTTTTAGGTCTAAAAACATTGAACATAGTGTGAGGCTGTGCCTCCTTAAATGGTGTTCATCGTGTTGTACTTTGCAGGTGAAAGGACATCACACCCGTGCTCCTTCTATAGCAATGTGGTGAGGAGGTCCTGGTGTGGGAGGTGCCATGCTCAGCCTATATCTACTTTGGCAGTTTCTGGGGATGGTCAATCTTTTGATCAGGTGTCAGGAGTTTGAAGTGATTTGTCTGCGACTCTGCATCCCAACCTCATCATGGACTTGATTCCCACACGGAATCAATTTTGCCTGTCTCATTCGATGTCTGTGGCGGGTTTGGTGCCTCTTGTCCCTGGAGTTTCTATTGATTATATGGAGCTGATGTCTGTATCTATGTCTGATGGTCAAAATGTAGATCTGGTGGTGGATGAGCAATGAGTTATGTATACGTCCCAAAATCATGATCTGGTGAACTCTCAGCTTGATTTATTTATTTCTCAGTTACAGTCTACTTCTGAAAATGTTCCTGTGATACAATCGGAAGGGCAATCTAAGGACTTAAATTCTTGTCTTTTCTCTACTGGTGTTGATGATCATGTTCTTCAGAGACTTTGTGAAGGGGGTAACAAGTTGAAGCTTGATGATAAGTGAATTTTACATTTTTATGTTGTATTTAATAAATTATTTATTTTTTTATTTTTATTTATTGATTTATACATCTTAATAAGTATGATGGTATTCTATATTTTATGTGTAATTTTGGTATGGGGGGGGGGGGGGGGGGGTTGATTATGTTGTTCTTCCTGTAGACTAGTGGATAGAAGCAGGATAATTAGTTTAGTGTATAATGCTGGGTGCATTTTGATACTAATAGTTATGATATGCTTTGTTTTCTGGACTGCCTTTTATTTTGTACTTTCAGGGGTGGGGATGATTTCAGGCATCCTTTTGGCCCACTGGCATTTTTTTTTTATGGGTTTATTCATTGTGGTGCCTACAAATTTCTCAGTACCATCAATTGTTGTTATATGGGCTATGTATTAAAGTTGGATTTTTCATTTTCTTATTTTTCTCACTATGGTTAAATCTATTTGGTTTAATTTTGATGTCCCTGAATATCCAGGGCATGAATACTTTTTTTAAAAAAAAACTTATTAAAATTTTTGTTATTACATCAGATAGATGTATGTATGATACATGAATCCAAGATTTCTTCTGAAGTGGGTAGTTATTTTAATTGCAAAGCATCTTTTAATTTCTAATTTAACTTTAATTAAATCACATTCCAGATACTTGCTTATTTCTTTTGTTTTTAAGACATACAAGTTTATTTTGTTCAATTATTATGCTCCTCATTCTGAGGAGCTATGACTTTCTAGTTATTGGTGGGGGGGGGGGGATTTCAATCACAAAGCTTTGATGAATGATGAGGTTTATTTGGTGTTGTTTGATGGTTTGGGTCAGTTAATTCAGTGCAACTGGCAGGGTTACAGGATGCCCCTACACATTTTTTGGCAGTGGCTAATGTATTGGATTACATACTACTTTCTATGCAGCTTACTCCTAAGTGTCATTTTTCAATTGTACCAGTCGCTTTTTAGACTGGTAAAATTGGGGGTATTTTTGCCTTTATTGAATTTTTTTTTTTCTGTCATGGTGTTTCTCGATGACAAAACGATTTTTGTACATGTCAGGGGCAATGTAGAAAGGATCATGCAAACTGTTCATGCTTTTACTGAGCTTACTGGCTCTATCTTCAATGAGGACAAAACTTTCATTTGGTACACTGTTTCTAATAGGTGCCAAGATGGTTATGGAGAGGGTGCTCTGGGGGTGTTCAAGGGTATTCCCTTTCTGTATGCGGTGGATTCTGTAAGGTTCAAGATTCAAAATGATGTTATTAAATATTTTAAGTATGTAAAAATTCAAATGGAGGGGAAGTATATGTCCTTAGCTATCAAAGTTAAAACTGTAAATTTGTATATGTTGACAAAGCTTTATTTTTTTGCCCCACATTTTATTTTTAGTAAGAAGTTTTTGAGTAGACTATATTCAATAGTGCATACAATATTGTGGGGGTCTAGACTCATATTGATTTCATGCTTGAGACTATCTAGGTCTATTAAGCAAGAGGGTCTAGGCTTGCATGAGGCTACATGCAACTTTAATGTGATGAGAGGTAATTTATTTATTTCTAATTTGAAGTATGGTCAGACTTTAAATTTGCTAGAAGAGGTAAGGCCGACAGATACACCACCTCCTATTGAGGCAAAGTCGATTTCTGTAATTATAAATGGGGCTAAATTTCGTTACGAGTTATATTTGTATGTTTCATGATGACTATCAGCCTAACCTGTTTCAGTGATTGATTTATCCTGATTTAGACATTATAAAATGTTATATGTTTGGCCAAATATTTATGATTTTACATAATGGTTGTTGAATCAATCAGTGCATACAAGGGACATGTTGATTTCCCGATTCAATTTTCAGGTTCAGTGTGACTGCCCATTTTGTAATATCAGTAATAAATAGACCATTTGCTATTGGAATGTATTCATTTATTCAACTCAAGGCTAGGATTAATCAATTTGTTCACATTGATTTTCTCACAATAATTTGTATGATTTTCTTATGGGGATAATGCAAAAATGGGACATCATTCACTTTGGTTTTTTTACGCTATTTGTTATGTGGAAAATACGGAATTCTTTTATTTTCCGGAATGTTTTGTTGCGTCCATGGCAATTTTTTCAATTGCAGGTCTCACAATTAGTGAAACATGTTTTTTTATATTTGAGTTCAGCCATTTTTGAAAGGAAATGGAAAAAAGGGGCACTTATTTTGTATTTTCAACATTTTATAGCCAATTCTATTTATAATTGATACTTTTGTTGTGAAGGGTTTGTTTTTGTGTTTCTGACCTTGTGTCACATGTGTAAGCTGCCTTTTGATGTTTTCATGCAATTGTTTTGACATGGGCATCCTAAGGTTGAAGGTGTCTGTTAGATTTCTAGCTTGTTTTGTCTATTATTTGTTGAGCTTTACCTTCTTCAAGCTGTAGACCTGTGTGTCTTAAATTTTTGTATTTCTGTTTTTTCATGAGCAATATGGGGCAAACACCTTAAAAAAATTATTGAGGAATGTTTGGCTTTCCTAATGAGATAATCACTCTGTATGTATGTATGTATGTATGTATGTATGTAT
>PXIH01S0080596.1:10195-20401 GCA_003024985.2 Euperipatoides rowelli
TATTCTATATTTTATTTGACTTTTGTTGTTCTTACTCTAGCGAATCATCTAATAATGTAATTTTGTAAATATTGGCTATATCCTTTGGGGCTAAGCCGGTATATTTATGTAATTGTTTTTCATCTTGTTGATAAATAAACCTACCTAATAAAGTCTACCATTTTGTATAACATGAATATTCATACTTCTACTTTTTTAGGATGAATTATTTACTTTGGCATATTAATCACCTGACTCATGGTCTGACATCACTGAAGTCAATGTTGTTTTACAGCTTGAGAATGTAAACCTAATTATTAATTTACACCTTACATTAGTCAAAAGAAACTTATAGTTCTCTATAATGAAATAGGTTGAAAGACAGAAGATGAAATCACACTCTTATTTAATGAACAGAGGAAGATACAAAATGTATTATTAAGTGATGATCAATAAAAATTTGAAGTTCAAAGCATAGTCATTTGACTGCTTTGTGTAATGATTATCTTCCAGTTCAGGGGTTCTCAAACATTTGGAATGTTGTACCAATTAAAGAAACTGCTAAAAATTCAGTTAAAACTGCAGAATTCTCCAACACCAGAAATTCTATGAAGCTCTATTTACAGTTTATAAGCCTCTTAGTAATAAATTACTTAGTAATTTATTACTAAAAGGCCTATGTTACTGTAAACAGAGCCTCATAACAGTCGGTCACGCCACCTATGATAACATGACAAATGTATAAGTACACACTCATCAGTCAACAGTTTCTTTGCTAAGAGAAGTATCATGTGAAGAAAATTTTTAAAATTGAGAAGTTATAATAAATACATGATGCCATATTTTGACATTATTATATTTTCTAATGGTATTCATTGCAATTAGTATATTAATAAGGAAAAACTTATATAACTATTATTTTTAAAAGAAATTAAATAATATTTTGGATAGTTTAGTTTTTAATAGATCACGTGATTGATTGTATTCATATCGCATACTTGGGGGAGATATTGTAGAAGTTACAGTATATTCGTTAAGGGAGATTGTCTGTCNTTGGCCACGTTAGAAAGGTAAGCAAGTTGAAATGTTTTAACATTCCTGATTTTTAGAAAAAGACTAATTTTCTGGAGGATGAAAGGGTTGAATAGTGGCGTGGAGGTTGAATTTTGATGAAAATTTAGCTTGAATAAACTAGCAAATAGTTTGATAAATATTACTGAATAAGTCTTTTTTTACATTCGCAACATTCATGGCCACGTGTTTGGTAGGTTAGTAGGTGGAAATGTTTTAAATTGGGTGTTTTTATTTTTAGAAAATTTACAATTCTCAAATTGAAAGGAAATTAAATATTTTATCTTTAGCCCTTATTTTATTATAAAAGGTCTTATTCATTACGGGTTTAATTCATACAATCTATAATGACAAGTATAAATCTTTTTTTTTTTTTAACGAGATAACGTTCAAGGGCATGTTAGAGTGGCAAGAAAATTTAAATGTTTTTTAAAATAATTATATTTTTCAAATTGAAGGGAAATTAAATATTTTATCTTTAGCCCTTATTTTATTATAAAAGGTCTTATTCATTACGGGTTTAATTCATACAATCTATAATGACAAGTATAAATCTTTTTTTTTTTTTAACGAGATAACGTTCAAGGGCATGTTAGAGTGGCAAGAAAATTTAAATGTTTTTTAAAATAATTATATTTTTCAAATTGAAGGGAAATTAAACACATACCGGTATCTTTAGTCATTATTTTATTATAAAAGCAAATTATTAGGAAAAAAAAATAATCGAGGATTGGTAAAATCGTTTTTTCCATTGATGGGGAATGCTGCAGTTACGTCAAAATTCATGTCCCACCATGTGCATATTTCATAATTCAGACTTTGTGCAGCTATGAGTATGCATTTGACATTGGGGGACAAATAGAATAAAATAAACAATCTTGTCAAAAATTCATATTTTATTGTATTAACAATTACATGAAATCGATTTATTTTTATTCAATGTCCATTTTAATCTTTAATTTAAGAACTTAAAATCTGTATATATGAAATGTGCTAGTCTAAGTACATACTTAACTATACGATTAATTATTATGGACTTTGACCTGTTGATAACCAAGTGAAAATAACACATTTTATAGCAAGAGCAAATTACTGATTCATAATGCACTGGATACCTATTTATCTTTTTGTTCCTCTCTGTGTACCACATGAAACAAAGTAATGTACCCCTAGTGGTACATGTACCATAGTTTGAGAATCCCTGTTCTAGTGGATTAATGTTTTGTTACATTTCTCATTATTTAGTTTTGCAATAAATTAATCTTCCACAGGACATAAAGCTATTGTAGAAACACAATCACAGAGATTCTTCACTTATTGAAATTTTTATACATATTATACAGGGCTAGGACCTTTATTCAATTCATAAAGAATAATGTATCTTTTTCTTAGGTTTGTTCGATAAACTTTCAATAATAATAATAATAATAATAGTCAATGGTGCCATTATAACCCAGACAGTTTATAGAGATCTGATTCAAATCTCAAAAAGCTAAATTTTTGGTCTAATTAAAACCAATGAGTTTCTTTTAAAAAAATGTAAGCTGTTTCTAACCAAGATGATTTTATCACTGTTGAAAAGTTATTAGAACAAGGTCTTATGTAAGTAGATCTTTATACAGGATATCGTTTGCTTCTATTAAAGTAAATTTTCATTATCAAATGATGTTTGGCATTTTGAGAAATGTGATAAGGGAGAATAAATAACATATCTTAAGCCTAGCACACACTAGGGGAATTTTACTTTGAAACATCGAAGAATTGTACTCCAAAGGTAAAATACTCTAGTGTGTGTCAAAATACTCTAGAGAAAACCAGACTTCGAAGTGATCTCTTTCATCACTTTCAAAAGTAGACCTCTGGTCGACTTTTTTAATTCTTTCTCTTTGAAGTGTAAATTCNCAGCCAATCACCGANGATGAGAACATGTGACTTGACTTTACTTAATAAAAAATAAAAATAGCAGCCACTAAGCGAGCCAACAAAAACTGGAACGACGAATAAATATCGCGATTAATTCAAGAAGTAAAAAAATACCCGTGTCTGTACAACCAGCACTTAACTAAATATCAATACAAGCCACTATTTATTTATTTATTTATTTTATTAAAAACAATGATTCTGCAGCCATAGATATCGTATGTAATACAACAGGTAGATGGCTTCTATATTTAAAACTAAATCGCCACTGCTTGGNTATCTCTCAATCTCTATCATTCTGTCTATCTCTATCTATCCATCCAGCCATGTATCTGTCCATTCATCCATCCTACTATGTATCTATCTACCTATTTATCTGTCTACTAGTTAATCAATATATCTTTGTATGTTTATCTACCTATCTGTCAATTTTTCTATATACCTAGCTATCTCTATCTATCTACATCATACCTCTATATTTATATTAGCATCATATTTTCTGATTTCAGACAATCGTTATATTTTAATTGTGTAGCCCTGTGACATAAATATAAGTAATTGATTATTTTCACNGTCTTATTTACAGTAGTGTTTGCATTGCCACTTACTTTTCATAATGTTATATGTTATTATTTTTAAAGCTTCAACCAGTTAAACAAATCGTATGTAATTAGAATAATTGTGTGTGAAAATGAAGAGTGTCAGTATATCTGTGACAAAGTAAAGAGATGGTATCAGCAGATATAGTTGCAATATATTGTAATTAATTAAACAGACATTCATTATTTTACCCAGTTGCTCTGGAAACGGAAACTTTTGATCATTATTTAGAAAGTTTTCTAACTAAGTTGATTCTTCTTAAAAGTTTAATCATGAACGATATGTTTATTAAATGGGTCAGAAATGATTTATAATAAGTAAATAAATTCTAAATGTATAAAGAATTGAAGGATTTTGAATAGAGGTTAATTTACTAAGTGAAAACGTGTTCACATTTTTTTGTTTGATTAATGATAATAAGCTGAAAGGGTAAAATTAAATAACTTTTAGTTAACTAGGATGTACAATAGTAGGATTGTTGATTAAAAAATTGTCGTGTTCATTTACCAACTTATCTATAAATCAGCTCATTTTGTTGATGTAGATTTTCTACTATTTGCAGATGACTTAAAACTCTCAGGAACTAAAACAGTCTAAAAAAATGTCATTGCTATTTATGTTAAATTTATTTTTAATCATTCCCTTCTTAAAAAAAATGATAATTTTAAAGACTATACAAATTTACATTAATAAAATTATAAACAATGTCAATAGAAGTATAGGCTTTTTAAAAAGAAGCAGTACACAATTTAATATATCAAAATTTTCTTATTATACTCCATAGTAGCCTTGTCCGAACTAAATTAGAATTTAGTACTACGTATTTCTTGGAATAAATTCTTCAAAAATCTCTACATAATATTGATAACATTTTTTAAAAATTATTTTTTAAAAAATAAATTATATATTAATACGTGAAGGGAAAACTTTGGATCCCTTTTTAAGCATATTGGGTGCACGGAGGAGTGTGAGGTTTGGTAGAGTTAAAGTTCATATGGAGAGGGAGTGCAATGAGCTAAAATTTATATATAAAACTAAAACATTCATTGTTTAGTGGCTTTTTACAAAGGAATTTCTTATTGGTCGAATTTCGACCAATGCTGGAGGCCTAGTTGTCTCTATTTGTAGTTACTTATCAACAAATATCTTANTNTNATTAATGTGAGTTGATATGAACTTATCATTACTCATAAACATCAACACACATCAATCAATAACTTTAAATAAATTGACTCTATTTGTAGTTACTTATCAACANAAAAAAAAATAGATTAGGACTAGGGACAACCTCGCTGGACTATAGTCTGTTGTTGTCCGACTTATTTGTATTTGTATTTGTATTTGTATTTCTCACTCAATCTTGATCTATCACTCGATCTCTATCTATCGATCTATCTCTATCTATTTTTTATCTATCACACAATCTCTCTCGATCTATCTATATATCTATATATTTCTTTTTTATAAGATGGCACCACCCCATCTTAATTTGTTTTATTTGATTAAAATCAAACAATTAATAAATAAAAAAAAAGAACTAAACAGTATGCATAACAAAATTATGTTACTATACTTCTAAAATTACAGACCTCTGCAGCAAACCATTTATCATAAAAAAAACTAAAAATTGAAGATTTTTAAATCAAATTCATAAAGAATTTAATTAACATTCTGAAAAACTTTTATATACCAAGTTTGCCCAATAATATATACAGTTATATGAAAATTAAGTTAAAAGCAAGCTTTTTATGCTGAACAATAAAATGAAATATTTCCCTAGATATAGAGAAATATATATACAGTAGGTTTGAAGTATTTCAATATCTATCATACTCGCTTAGTAAGCCTACAGTTCCTCAATATATTTCCTGTAAACTTTAAAAATTCTATTGAATGTGCTGTATATTCTAGAGCACATCCCGACTATAAATTCCAAATATACTGTATATATAAAAACCTAATTTTTTTTTTAAAAAAAAAACGACTCATTCCTTGATCTGAGTTGATTTTATTGTATAAAAGAATATTAAAATGAAATATTTTAGTTAGGAAACTTTTCTTATTCCCAAAATAATTACTTTTATTTTTTAAAAAAAATATTGTTNAATGTGGAAGTCATTGAATGTCACTTTCCATTTTGACAACAGGGGGTACGCACACAGACAAAAACTTTCAAATTAAAAAAAAATTTCCTAGTGTTTGTCAGAATAGGCTAATTTTGCGAAAACTTTCGCATCGTTAAAAAAACTGCCAAGTATGAAAACTACGTAGTTTTTTTTCTCCTAGAGTGTGCCTGGCTTTATGCCACTGTGAAAGAAGTTTAAATTCTTTCACGGTGGCATAAGAGATGTTATGCCACCATGAAATATTCCTCTGTATGATTCATAATATTTATTTATTTCTATCATAAGAATATGTCGTAAAGACTTTTACCTTTATAAAGGTAAAAATCTTTACGACTTATTCTTATGATAGAAATAAATAAATATTATCGACAGTCTGGTTAACATAAAATCATTTGCTTATTTTTAAGCATTTAAGAGACTAGTTTGTCAAAAATATTATTGAAAAATCTATAATAACATTACAAAAAATGTAACAAATGGTTAATTTGTTTGGAATAAAGTAACAGATTTATATGTACATAAGGTGCGTTCGTCAATAGCTAACTTTTTTAATTATTTAAATTATTTGATACTTTTCCGTTCGTCATTGAGTTCACGAAATTAACTGTTTGTCATTAAAAATCTAGTTCATTTCGTTAGTTTCGTTTCAAACTTTCTTACCCTGCTCGAGAAATGAGGTTTGGTTTTCATAATGGCGGACAAAAAAAGTTATCATCGCTTCAACTTGGGTTTATTAAAGCGATTGAAATTATGTAAAATCTGAGTGATTACAATATCTTAGATGATGGGGTAGCAATAATTTTTCATTTTAATCATCTGCAATCCTAATCATGAATTTTACATTCACTTTTTTTTGGGGGGAAATACATTGATTTTNTTTATAACCATTACATCAGAAATATTATAATAAACCTGTTTTAATTATTTTCTAAGTAACATTTTAACAGAAAAAAATATTATTGCAAAATTTTATTATCTGTCAACAGGATTCTCGTGATTGAAATATTAAAATCTTGTAGAGTTTGTTGCGTGACCAATATTTATATTGACTCTGACTTAATAATAAGCTTTATTGTTCTTTATTAGATCTTCAAGTTTGTTGTTTAGATGGATTACAAAAGAAAGGGCAACAAGTAATAACCCTTAATTACCGACTATCACTTTAATTGAGATAACGTGCTTTCTCGTTTGTGGACATCAACTTCTCTCCACTTAACCTCAAATTTTCTCCACAGACTTTAAGAAACCTGAATTCATATAGGCTTATCAATTTAATTAGTAATACCCCGAAAAGGAAGGCAAAAATATATTCTAAAAATATTACACACATTGCAAATATTATTTGTGTGCAGATGTTATATTAATATTATCTTAAGCATCATGTTAATCAATTTAAATTAAAATAGACTGAATATATAAATTACAAATAACTTTTAATTTTTTGAAACGTTTTCTTTGTTTATTTANTAGGTTTAGAAAATATGGTCGGATTCTGTTATCTGCCCACCAATATGGCTGACGGTAATAAGTTGTAAATATCTAGATTGGTGCCCAGCAAAAGATTATTTCACCTGTAGATTATCCTAGGGTTCAGGGTTAAGATACGGTTAAGATTGAAAAGAAATATACTAAAATAGTCTAGAAAAAAATACTAATTCCACACGCTACTACGTTTTAGTTGGCACACAACTCCTAACATTAATTATGTTGGTGGGCAGATAACGGAATCTGATCGAAACCGTATTATTTTTAATATTGTTCTATGACTTATTTTATGGTTATGATCAGTTCTGTGCTAAAGCACCTATACCTCAGATTCAACATTTCCTAACAGCCCCAAAACAGCCAATCGTAGATCAGCTTGCATTCTATCAGCAGTATAGTGTGCTTTATATTTAGTACTTATTTCTTAATATGCTCTAATATTTATGTTAAATTTAGGGTCAGTGTACAGTTAAGGTTAGAGATCGCCTAATATACTGGAGGAAAATGTTTGTCTGAGATCCAGATGCTTGTTTTATGTGCTGCAGAGGCATATATTAATATATTCCAGTTATCATGAATACCAGGTAAGAAATGTTAATGAGCCTTAACCATAGCAGCTGCCTAGCAAACTTACATCCCCATTATAGACAGAAATAGCCATTGATTGCTTAATGGTGGACCCGACCAATGGAAGTTCTGCAAAAATTATTAAAAACGATTAAAAATATTTATTTGACCTCTTGAATATCATTAGACTTGTGGCATAGTTATTATTAACTAGTCGGAGTAGGATGTATGGTTTTCACTGGTTGGAGGCAACCTTTCACCAAATTTGGTTACCCATAATTAGAAGCTCCAAAGAACGTCCCAGAAAGGCATCAGTAAAGGAATATTGACATTCAAGATGAGACATTCGCAATCACATTGGATTAATCAGGAGGTAGTATGGCCCTGATTAATAAGATCTGATTAACCATTGTAGGAGTTAGGGTTCAGGTTGGGGGGAAATTTCAATTTACATTTTTCCCAAGATGGCCGCCAATATCTTTTTTGATAATTTTAATATTTTATTACAGTCCTAACCTTACCCTGAACCCTAACGCCAACTATGTGTGAAAACCACTATGCCCCAACCCTAAGATAATCAAGAGTTGCAATAAACTTTTTTGAATATATTTTTAACCTCAAAACTAGACATAAATAAATTATCCACAATTACTTTTCTGATAAGTCGGCCATCTTGCGGGTAATGTAAATTCAATTGTTGCTAAGGTTGGGATGAAGGTTAGGACTGTAAACAAAAAAATTAGGAAGCTGAACAGTTTAGTCATGTGACATGTATATCGTTTCACCAAACGGATGTTGAAAAGCNGAAAGGGCTAACTTTGATCGTTCGTCTATAAAATTAAATGTTCGCGTTACCATCAGGTATAAACCAAATAAATGAAACGCACTGAAAAAATCTTATAACAAACATGCCTTTAGTATGATAGTTGGAATGGCAAAAAGACCCCCAAATATTTATTAGAAATAATTCGCTATTAAATAAAGACATTATTCACATGATGAAAGATATATAAACTACATAATATTAGTCTGAGTAAATTCCAATTGAGATGGTGTTATTAGAAATTGTTTATTTTAACAATAACTTTTTAATTAAAACATTCTTTCAATTTATCTTTTAAATTTAATTAGATTTTAGATAAATAAATGAAGTTTTAATTAATACTTTCTTATTGACCTTGGTGTTGACGTGTATTGAAAATGGAATTTTATTGTATTCCTTAATTATATTTTTTGATCAATTGTCAATGTTAGTTAATGCAATAGAATGACAAATGTTTGAAATCAATGTGACATGTTTCTAGTAACAATCTGATGGGTGAAGCCATTTTACTACTCCTCAACTCAATTATATGAAATAGGACTGACAAAAATGAAGATATTTTTTTTAAAAAAAAATACTTAATATGAAATATAAAAATATTGTAGTCAATTTGTATGCAGAAGATACCAATGGGTTATAAATAATCCTATTTTACAAAAACAATTTCTAATAATATTTATCTTTTTGTAAAATATATAGATTCTTATTGAAAGCATAAGGATTCAAATGTTAGTAAACTGAAGTAAATCTATGATGCTTTTCTAAAAATAACAACACAATTTTGCTCTTACTTTCAGCTTATGAATTTTCAATACGGATTAGAATTTGCTCATTTACAGTATATATTATAGTATTGATTATAAAAAAATTGATTGGTGTAAAAGATATATCGATAAGTGATTGGAAAGATGATAATGTATTATATTTGATATATATATTCATTCTGCATATTTTTTCTATTTTGTATATTTGTTTAGTCATTCCTCTAAATGCTTTGTTGGATTTTTCAACATCTCACCATTATGGACATATAGTCTACTATATTGGAACAGTAATATAGCCTGTATTTGCTTGAATATATATTTTAAATGTTTCTGGCTGTTAGGTGTTTTATTGTGTTTTTTTTTTTATATAAATTTTAATTTAATTTTTATTGCTATATTGATTGTTAGTGCTTCTAGAAAGTAATAAGTAAATTGGTTCCTATTGGTCCAAAACTTTAGAAATTGACAGTGGGGGATGTACTATAGGGTCTGGAGTTGGGTTGACCTAGTAGTATTGATAGCCTATATTACCTACTGGGTAGTAGAGAGTAAGTAGGCCAAACTTGAGACAGATTTGTCAAATGGCATATAAAGAACATTCATACATACAGACAGATAGACATTCTTACATACAGACATCCTGACATTCAATTTTATACATATAAGTTTGCTACTGATAGCTTTTCATTCAGTATTGTAGAAGTTTTGAAAAAAAAACAGCAATGGTGAAACAATCTTCAGTTAAATATTAAAAGAAATGAAATTTAAAGAGTCTACAACAGGATTGTCAAACATTTTTTTCAAATTCACTAAAATCAAAGTAATAAACATAATTATTGGACATGTTTGTATTTATTTGCTAAGATTTGAT
>PXIH01S0080835.1:0-11473 GCA_003024985.2 Euperipatoides rowelli
ATAATGATTCCAGAATTAGAATATAAAAAAAGATACAATATTTGGAAACCATTAAGAATAAATCAAAGCAAGTAACTTCTGTACACACTCCTAACTGGCATTTTAAAAATTTAGATAAAAAAAGTGAAATTTTAATGCAGTATATAAAAAGTAATAAAATATATAATCTCAAAAAAAGTATAGTAGACATTTCTAAGATTGATTATGCAGACTTAATTGAGAAGACTTTAAATAATAAAAGTTAGACAAAAGATTTTAAAAGCTTGTTGGAAATTAAAAATTATAGGTTTTTCATGATTATGCCTAGAGGTATTCCTCTTTATTGGTAATTGCAATAAGTCATTATACTGTAAGTTCCTTTTACAATGTTAAAATTAATTGAAGCAAAAAAATCACCAGGCCCAGATTGTTTGTTGGCATTTTTTTTTAAATGTTAATCTGCCGTTGGAAATAAATAAATTTATTTTTAAGTTCATAAATAGTTTAGCACTCAAAAATGATAATTCTCAATTCTTAAATAGCTTTAATCAAAATATAAAGCAAAAATCAGATAGTATAATAAATTTTTTAAAATATATAGCCTAAGCTGTATTCAAGGGAAATATTTGGTATTAAAACATATCAATAAAGTAAGCTATTGCTACAGAACTTTAAAAATAAAGAAGATGGATACTTAATAAGATTAGATATGATGCAAGCATAAAATCTTGTGAGATAATATACTGTAACTATTTATTATTAAAACTTAAACGGTTCAAAAGCATTGAATTTTACAATAAAAATGGCTGCTCTAGATTTCAACAACATTCTGTTCTTCAAGGATCACCATTATCCAACTTGATATAAGTTATTCCTTATATTTAATTGAGTTGTATTATTGAACTAAGAAAATAAATTAGAGGAGTCTACCTAAATAATAAATCTTTAGAAATAAAAATTATCTCTTTAGTGCATAATAACGGTGAAAGAAAATCCACTATTTCTACGCCGGGGTTGCCTGCAGAATCAAACACCTGATATAGCATATATGCACAAGCTCATTGTGGCCGAGTATGTTACCGATCGGACCACGGAGCCTTGGCTATAAGATTATGTTACAGCTAAAATATATCAAAAAGATTCTAATACATTTTACCTTGCTCATTATAATTTGAAAATTGACTCACATTTTTCATTGATATCCATAGGCCAAAGTGTCTTCAATCAGTATTCACTGTTATAATAAGAGTCATGAAATTTTTTTTTAATGAATTGTTTATATATATAGCCATACTGCATATATTATTGACATACCACCATTTCATGAGATTTGTTGGTATGTGTCTAATAGATGCATTGAAACAAGTCCCATATGTCTCAAATCTTTTGTAACTTTCCTAAGTTTGAATGACATTAATTTATTTGTAGAATTCAATAATATAGTGATATTCTGTAAATAAAAGAAAATCATTGTACAGCTCTGGTGTTCCAGGGGTTTAAGGCCTTTTGCTGGAATTGGAGCTGTGCATATAAGGCAATCGTGGTTCGATCTCTGGGTAGCCCTGGTGCTGTGGGAAAACGGAATTTTCTTTAGTAGTTGTACAGCACCAGGGATTTTTTTCTCATTGTAGGAACTATCAGTAAATAATTTTCAGAATTGAATTGGATTTATGATGACCTGGGAACTGAAAATGGACTAATGAATATATCGTCACTGTTGTATCCGGTATAAGAAGATTGTATATATATCGATACTTGTAAATATTGTAAATAGAATAAACGCAGAAATTTCCTCTGGAAATTTATTTAAAAAAAAAAAAAAAATGAAAATCGGACTCAATGTGTTTCATGCATAATTTATATAAAAGTTCTTGTGTTTTTAATATATTTCTATATTTTAACATTACTTTTGTTAGTAGACAATTCGTTTTTATTTTGAACAAAAAATTATAAAGGTCAGCACTAAAATGCATTTGTCTATAACCCATAAGTATTATCTTTTATTACTATACTTACTCAAATAATGAGAGTATTTGATACACTTTCTATGATAATTTTTGTAATTAATGTTATCATTAGATTTCATTCTTCAAGCACTTCTTTATATATTTTAGAAATCTTAAGTAAAATGCAACATTTTTTAAAAATTAACATTACTTGGTGATTCTTACAGCCTTGGCTGTACTATTATAATAAACAAACAAACAAACATCTTCAAACAAGGTAAAGGAAATACTGAAAACAAACCATATTTACCAAACTGCATTAAATTTGGATCTGCCATCAGATATAACATCCTTTTCCTACATGGGTTTAGTGGCACTGATAATACTTCCAAATTTTTCAAACTGGGCAAACTGAAGTTTTTAAAGTTATTTCTAAAACATGAATAGCTATATACTATAAGTTTTGGCTGTTGAATTGTTTAAAGAACTATCAGCTAAATTTTCTAAGATAACTGAAGCAGAAAATGCATTGATTCTTCATCTGTATAGGCTCTAATAAAAATGAATTACTTTATGAATTGTGATACCAATACTTCGCCAAATCACTAACAAAAAGCACTTTTAATCTTTCCCTCCTACTGAAGTGGCTGTTCGGTTTCATTCATTTCTGACTTACCACTTAGTATAGAAATGGTTGGGTTTCACCAAATGCCAATTGTAGCTGCCAAAAGGCTAGATTAAAATGTTCAATGATTTGTAATATGTGTATAGGATTATCATGTCCCAACAAAGAATTATTCTGTGATAAAACAGACTGTGATGACCTTGGCAATACTTCACAGGAAGATGAAGAATTATCACCTCGGAAAGAATATAGATTTGTTAAGAGATAGTGTATAAATGACAGAGCAAAGTGCTGTCAATAACAAGAGAGTTGAATTAAGATTAATCTAGTGCTAAATTAATTTCTCACCACGATTTTACTGTATATACATTGTAAAACAGTATTATTCTTCAATTAATGTATTTCAGATTATTAGTGTACACCATACATTTATTGTAACCCTATACCCATTATTGGGTCAGAATAGACTATATAATTGGATGTAAGGACCTTAAAATTACACAGAAGTTAATTTCACCATGTTATACTAGACAATGCAGGGATAGAAAAAAAATGATGTGTACTATCTTATGTCTATAGTGATGAAATGAGGCACCATAGTAGAAAAATTTATATCTTTTTTGTAGAGAATTTTATGTAGATCATTTTCTGTATTTAACATTTTTCTGCTCGGCCATCTTCGGTGAGCCGATGATGCCCGAAGATGTTTTAGCTCTATTTTCTGTCCATAGATGTCACTGTATCTGTCATTTTTGACAGACTTTTAGACTAGTTTAACTATAATAAAAGGCAAGTTTGGTCACTTTGGTTATGATGTTTGTGACGCTGCTCGGCCATCTTCGGCGAGCCGATGATGTCTGAAGATGTTTTGCTCTTTTTCTGTCCATAGATGTCGCTGTATCCGTCATTTTTAACAGACTTTTAAACTAGTTAACTATAATAAAAGGCAAGTCTGGATCACTTTGGTCATGATGTCTGTCACGCTGCTCGGCCATCTTCGGCGAGCCGATGATGCCTGAAGATGTTTAGCTCTATTTTCTGTCCATAGATGTCGCTGTAGGCTATCCATCATTTTAGAAGGGCTTTTAAACTAGTAATACTAATAAAAATTATAAGTTACAAATATAAAATTATTTTAAATAAATTTAATTCGATTATTAATAAAATTCATTAAAATATTATTTTCAAAATGGATCGACTTCCATATAAAATTTTATCTATTTAACTTTATTTATAAAAATATTATCCCAGTTTAAAATGAAACAATTTGTCAGACATGATTCTTTATTCACAACAGCGTAAATACATAGATCTCATGCCAAGAAAATGCATTCATTGATAAGGGAATTTAAATACTAAGGCTAAATTTAATAGCCTTAGGAAGTTGGAGATAACTGTTTTGGAATGTTTCTTTGCTCAATGCTAATATACTGTATGATGATTGCAAGAGATAGTAGAACAGGTTCTTCTATGGAATATCTGAGATAATGGTAGTTCTTTCATTGAATAAGTCCCTTTTTAAGACCATTTTTACAATGAATTGATTCATTATTTTATAAATATTAACTCCTCATTTATCTTAATCTTTAACATTTCGACATTCAAGTATGAATCTAATTATTTATTGTTATACTATACCAAATCCCCTTTTCTAGTATTAAAATTTAAGATTTAAAAGTGTTTCACCTTATATTTTATTTACTTGTTATGGCCTTTTCAATTTCTTNAAAAAAAAGGTTATCAAAATATTTTTAAAGAGGGTGTCAAAAATCAACTGAGCCCCGGGTACCAAACAGTCATGCTACGCCTCTGCTATTGTGTATACAGTAATTCCTTGCTTTCTAGTTATTGTATATCATTTATCATTTTTATAAAATAAGTTGATAGTCATATTTTCTGGTTGATAAACAGCATTATTTTGCATCTTGATTTTTGGTTTGTCGATTTTAAAATATTTTTATCGTTCGCGTTCGATTTAAAATAGTATTTATTCTAAAATCATTATTTTTAACAAAACAAAGTAAATGGCTTATAGGTTAATAGAAAAATTAAGATGAAAAACATTTGTCTAGGATATAAATGATTACAATGTTATACTATTAATAATTTACTTGTTGTAATGCATAATTTAAGTAAATTTATGAGAGAGAATATTTAAGGCTAATATACTTTAAGATAATATTATTATAAAATTTATTATATTAAAAGTAGCCTATGTTAAAACTATTGAATAGACTTCTTCTCTAATGTACTTTATTCAAATTGAGCAGGTGCAGACAGCCAATGCCCTTATAAAAGTGTTATTAGTATGTTCTTAAATATTTTGAGAATATTTACACTGATAATGATAGCATTTTATAGTCAGAAAGTTCTTAGTGTTATGTAGTTTTTGTTCTTAATTTTATAATAAATGCTTTATTGAAACTAAATTACCATGAGGAAGAGAAAACATAATAACAACAAAAGGAGCCGAAAGACTCAAATCCACAAAAACAAAGAAAAAGAACTATGAAATTATACATAACTCTTCCATTCAAAATTAGCAATTGGGTAGGATAAGTCAATTCAGAGTTTTTGAAAATCTTTAAATTTTAAAAATCGAAAATCTATTTTCCAAAACTTAGCCAAAATGATCTTTACATAAACTTGTGGTACTACTTTAATGTTTTGAAATATATATAAACATCTAATTTTCCATAATGTAAATACATACATAATAAGAAATCTTATTTTAGGCTTATAGGAACAAGTCCTGTACAGATGAATACTTATTTGTGTCTGCATGTAACAACATCCTATCAATACAAATTCTGGATTGTGTAAAATAACTAGTCTACACTTTAAAAGTAAATGATCACTGTCTTCTTCCAGTGGGCAGAAAGGACAATTTACAGTTTGTGTTCTTAGAGATTAATAATACTGTATTTAGAACCATTTTAACCTTGGTAAAAAAAAATAAAGTTTTAATTAAAGGTCAAATGTAACAGATTTTTAAATTTTTATTTTATTATTGATTTTCAAAGAGAATTACTAAAAACAAAAAAAATTCCACTGGAATAAAATAATTTAAAATGCATAAAAAAAAGTTATTTAAAGATAAAATTAAGACTATTGCTATCTCAGTATGAGATTACAAATTAAAACTTTCACATTTTTTGGGGTCTGAGATTAATTTGATGACGAAATTGTTCACTACAGCTGTTTTCTTTGTAATGATTTAATATGTAAATAGAGGTATGTTCAACTTGTATTAAAGGTCATTTTGATTTATTAAAATAAAAAATTAGACCATAATAGCACAAAGGATGAATTTGATTATGATTTTTTACAAATATTTTTTTTTTGTCCATAGGATTTCCAGCTTTAAGCTGACAAAGAGAGCAAATATTCTATAGTTAAGGATAGCAAGCTCTATTCTTTTATAGTCTATGACATCACAAAATATATCCCCTGGTGTATACAGTGGACAATGTTGTTTTAAGGGGGAGGAGCTAAAGAGAATTATTTTAAAAATTAAATTGTAAATAACTATTTTGTTTTTAATTTTTTTCCTAGTGGATATTTTTTTTAGTAAAAATCTTTGATAATCATTAATAATTTTTTTTTTAAAAATCCGTTACATTTGACCTTTAAATAACAATTTATTAGCTTTGATAACTATGAATTAAAAAAAACTTGTAGTTTCTGTTTATATGGGGGTGAAATGTAAGAAAAATGGCAGATATTTAATAATTTTTTTTGTAATATTGATTTAATATACAGTATATGTTTGGCTGATATTGTGTTTGGTGTAACATTAGGGTTTTAATGAACAAACTGAGACATTGAAACAAATGATAATAGTAAATGACTTCCTCTCCATTTACCAGAAAATGGTTCTCCATTTATGCAATAATGAATGAGTGAATTAAAGTGGTTTATCAATGCCTATTTCAACTTCATTAATTTATGTGTATTTTTGTAAAACAAATGCTTGTTTAATTAATCAATTTGTTATATTTGGTCCATAAATGTACCAAAATTCGCTTTTATGCCAATATGCATCAAATTATCAACCCTTCATATGACAAATCTTGGCAGAAAAATTTCACACCGATTCCAGTAATAGTAATAATGGTTGACTGGTTGTCAGACCAGAATAGGGGCCATTTTCTTTAAAGACCAATCAGAATGTAGATCAGATCATCAGTGATTCAAAGCTTTATTTATTATTATTTTTCATTTGCAGTTGGTGACTCGGTGGTTTTTATAAAAGATACTCGAAACAATCAGACTGAAAATAAAATAAACCTTTAACAGGTTTTATTTGCATTAAAAAATATAATCTCTAAGAATGTTTAAGAAATATTATTAAAAACTTTGGAAATAATAGTTAACATTTCGTTCTCATCGTGTCAAGTTAATAACGTACAAAAGCCGTCCGGTATTTTGAGGTATTTTTTTTTCTTCTTAAAATTGATTTCAACTTCAATCCTAAGAATTATCTCAAAATTTTATGGATTTTATATTGATGTGGAGAAAGTAACTTTTTCTCTGTTTATTTATTTATTTTTTCTTCAAAACTTTAAGCAATTACATGGGTTGACTATTTTTCTAAACAATAACGTAATATGAATTTATGACAGGAGATGATAGAAAATGGATCCAATAAGTGACAATTACCATGTTTTTATAATTTGTGCATCTATTTTGACTCTAGATTATACCCCCCCCCCCTTCCAGCCCAATGTTTTAAATACGTAGTAGCAGTTACGGTTCAGGGTAAGGGTAAGGTTAGGACTGTAAATAATAAAATAAAGCTGATATTCACTTACTTATTGTCACTTATTGGATCCGGGTTCTAAGCTCTCATGTTATGACTAGTGTCTGGATCCCAGATATGCATTTCCCCCAAGCAAGATTTTATCCTTTGGCTACGTCAAATTGATGCCAGCTCGTGGGTTTTATTTTTTTTAAACAACATAGAAACTTGCAAATTTTTATGTTTCACTTTAAATATCCCAAATTGATTAATTAAACAAATATTTTTAGGTAGAACTAAACATAAGTCAATTTAAAAAAACATTGATAAACCAGTTTAAAGATTGAATATGTTAATTTTCTTGGAGCTCTCTGGAGTATCAAAGTACTCTCTGAATCTATAAATATCAGATGTTAAACAGCTCTGAGCATGAAACTCTGCATTGTCTGACTTCTCATAGTAAAAACATTGTGATTTGTAGAAGTACCCAGAATCATTAAAATCCATGATGGTTAATTATTGCATTGAAATCCTGGTCAACAATAGAATGTAAAAATTCTTATTCATAGTAAATTAATTAGAGATTCACATTCATGTATAAGTGAGAAAGCAATAGTTTGGTTCAAATAAAACTAATAAACTTGTTTTTTTTTCTTTCTTTTCTTTAAATATGTTTTACCCTAAAGGATGAAATGGTCCTTTATTTACGATATCTACATGATTGGCAATCTTCTACCTCGATCAACAATTGTTGCTCTTCACCTGTGTTCCTTAAGAAACAACCCTAGAATCAATATTCACATGTCATAATAATTCAGAATACAATATTTTACAGATAGAAAGAAAAAAAGCAATAAAAAATCATCTGCTCTACATTCGGAGAAATTCCAGGGAAAATGGTTTCCCCAGATTTGAGCGGTAACCTTGGGGTTACAGGCAATTGTCTAGTCCACCGTCTTAGACGTAGACCAGCCCAGGAGGGCTAAAATTAATTGATTTTGTTTAAAAAATGAAGGGAAAAATTCTTAGCAGCTTCAAATTATATTTTCTATATTACTGTCCATTTTTATAACTAGTTCCATTTCTATTTATTTGTGGGTTTAAAAAACAATTCGTGATCTACGTCAAATGATCATGAATGGCAATAATATACATCAATAAAGTCCTTACCTTTTATTACTACTTTGTTATTATAGAACAACAGCAAACTGTATAGTTTTTTGTCTGCAATGATGATGTCAGCGATCTTGAAAATTCTTTGAAAACAGATATGTGGATGTTAAATGTTTTAAACTATAATGTTCCCCATGATATATTTGCTTATTCTTCTTGCTCTGAGATTGATGAGTGTATGTATCATGGGGTATCTCTAATATTTATTAATATTTATAATTGCAAAAATCAAAAAATCTGTCGGCCAATGTGTAGTGGTCCAGTCAGTAAGACTGCCACATGCTCAATAATGTGTAACTTTTGGGACAGGTTCATTCCCCAGGGATGCAGTACCTGTACATTTTCCCCCTGGCTCAAGTGAGAGGTGGCATTTCTTGTTACAAAAAGACTATGGAAAATTCCGCCACTTAAGCCTGGGTCATAAAAATAAGCTAAAGGCAGGAAAGTACGCCTGATTGGGAACCAACCAAGCCAAAATAATTGCCGAACCCAGTCTGTATAGCTGAAGAGCGTTGATTAGGTATTGAGGCATAAGATTGTATAAAAATATTGTACACAATGGGAATAAATGATTCGTTTCTGCCTTAGAGTGAAACATATTTTTTAAAAAAAATATTTATCAAGTCCCTTGTGTAATTTCACTCACATTTTTTGGGGATTATAAAAACTACAAGTTTTGTAAACCTAAAGATTAACAATTAAAAATCTCTTGATTCCATTTTCTCACATGTTATATGGTGGCCATTTTGAATTTTTTGAAATGGTGACCTTTAAATACTAAATTTCTCAGCTCATGGTTTACCTCGGATCAAAATTACAGCAGCCAAAACTACATTTTTGTGGTCATGGAATGCAATGTTAACAATTTAAAATATGGGCGGGGAAAAAAAAATTTAAATAGTGACAAATATTTCAACAAAATAGATAAGAGTACACAAGCTTATTCTATAAACTCCTTTTTAAGTTAATATAATTTTTGCAAAATAAAATTTACTTACTGGATAAAATGGTTTCAGCGTTAATTTAAAATTATATATGGTACAAATTTTTCTAAAATAAAAATGGAAAAATGGAAAAAAAAAAAAAAGGACTTTTAGGAATAATGTCTGAATCTCAGACCTACCATTGTCATGCAGCCTTAAAACAACCAATCAGAGGTGGCATGCATTCTATCTGCAAGCCGACCTCTGATTGGTTGTTAGTTTATTTATTTATGCTTTAATATTTTAGTTGGAATTAAGGTTGGTGTGTCACTAAGTTTAGTAGATTGTGTAATAAGCTGTATGACAATGGTAGGTCTGAGATCAAAACACTAGTCTTTTAAGGACCACCTTTAAAAGTGCTGCTTTTGAGAAAATGGAATCATGTATTTTTTAATTTGTTTAGTTATGATGATTTTAAAAATGTTAGTTTTAATAATCCCCAAGAAAATTAAACATACTCAAAAATCTGGACATAGTGAACTGACTATATCACTTCGTAATTATTTCGTAAATAATGAAGTAGTTCAATTTTTTTTAATATGTTTCACACCGAATGGTGAACCAATCACTTTATTGTAATATATACGCTTCCTTTCTTCCTCATTCAATCCTGCAAATTCAAGTTATTTATTTATTTATTTTTTCATAAATAATGGTGAAAAAACGAATTAGACTTGTACTAGGTCAAATCCAAGAATAGACTTTCCCGGATTTGAGCTAGTGACCCACCTGGCCATCAGCGCACCGAGTTATCCTTCTTGATCGTTCAACTAGGTCCACAGGACTTTCAAATTTGATTTTTTTTGTTTATAAAAAGTGGTACAATCCAACCACAAAAAGACTTACTAATATTCTATACTGAAATCATATGTAATTTTTTTTTGTATTCTTTTTTAAAATAAATTTCTTCATATTTACACTAAACAATTAAATTAATTTTTAAACTTTAGTCGCCTGCACATAAGATACACCACGCTTTTTTCGCTTCATATCTTCATCCATTCTCCAAGTTTATCATGTCTAGTGAAAGTTCCATTTATCTAATTCCAAGAATTCCAAAATAATTATTAATGATCTGGACTGAGAAAAATTCCTGGTGTTTACTGATGTTTGAAAGAAAATTTCTCATTTCCACACCAGGACTGTCCAGATGTTGAACCCACAACTTTCTTATATGACACGCACACCGTGGCCAAGTCGAAACCACACGACCATGGCACCTGGTAAATTGCACTCTATTTTTGTTTGTTGGCGATACATTCTTTGTGAATTTCGTGTATAAAAATATGAATGCTATATACCATAAAACTTATCCAAAGGGAGTGGACCGCAGCTTTTATAAAAATTTGGAAGTGGGTCATAATGTTACAAAAGTCTGTCCAAGCCTGATTTATGACATTTTATAATGAGGGTTTATGATACATATTTTCAGGCAATTAATACATTCACTATAGACTATTGGTGACAAAGGATTAAAGAGAACAGTTTTATTTATATTAATCCTAGAATCAATGAATACTTCAAATTTATTTTAAGTTTGCAAAAAATTGTGTCTTTTGATTCTTGAGAATGTTAATGGAGTAAGAGTAATATCCCCATTAAATGTCAATTATTTTGTTTTTTAATAATTAAAGGCAACAACAACAACCAAAAACGAATGTAACAATATATATATCAGAATTGTAAATGATGTGCAAGGAAGAAAGAGAGGATGTAATAATATATATCATAATATGATGTATGAGGAAGAACAGTGGCGTAATTAAGGAATGTTGCACCGCCCCCCCCTCGAATTCAAATATTTCACCAAACTGAAAAATAATCACCCATAAAATTGTAGCTTAAACAGCAATTATTTATCAAGTATATTGTTAAGCACAACTTAATTTATATGTGAGTTAAAAGTACCGGTATTATTTTAATTATTAAAAAAAATACTTTTAACTTAGGTAGCATTTTTTTTCTTTTCTCTTTCAATGAATCCTCTTTTCATATTTTTTTTTTTTTTTTACACTCAGCAAGGTCT
>PXIH01S0081064.1:0-11059 GCA_003024985.2 Euperipatoides rowelli
TATACAAGTAAATTTTTTTTATTTATTCAACAGTGGATTGATGTATAAACTGGTGTTCATTTTGGGTTGTCCTGGAAAAACCCATTTAACAGTTTCCAATATATTTAATAGATAACAAACGAGAAAAAAATCCCTTGTGCTTACCGATGGCAACATAAAATTCACCATTTTCCAGCACTTCGGCCACCTAGGATAGAACCCATGATCCCTTTATATTGCACAAACTCCGGTAGCAATGATGCTAACCCCTGGATCACTGGTGCAGTACATATTTGTTGGGTTTTATTTCTTAAGCAATATTAAAAATAATAAATAACCCATATGTATATGGGTTATTATTACCAGTATAAAATTTTCTTATTTTGTATTTAGTTATACATATTTTATACATTTGTAAGTCACGTGTAATAACGTTACATGCATGCATGTGCAGAAAATATATGTGCATGTGAATTGTACAAAGATAAATGTTAAAGCAATTATCATTAATTTCCATAATTAACATGAAAAGATATCCTTCGAATTTATTGGGATTTTTTTTTTAGAAGATGTAGTATATAGTAATGAAAATATATTGCACTAATAAACTAAGTATTTCCCATAAGCATTAATAATAACACAATAAATAATTCCCAAATTATTTTGCTAAATAAATAAATTCCTACGTTTTTATTTATTTTTACTTATATTAACAATGAATGAGTTATATGCTAATGTATTGTTTTTTTTCTTAATATGACATTAAATAAAAAACTTTCAATGACAAAATTAAGACGTTTATTTATTTGAGATTTTTAAAAAAAATCATTGCTATTGGAACTAGTTTAAATTATATTTCTATTAATTTTTATAATCTTTGTGAAAAACTTCTAATTAAAGTTTTGATTTTTATATAAGCTTGCATAAGTGTCAATGCTCTGCATTAACTTGAAGTCACTGAATATTGGCTTTTGAACATTAAAAAGAATTTCAAAGGGAAAATATTGATAATTGATATTAATTTAGAATAAATGTCAATAGCAACATCAAAGAATTAACACATATTAGATCAAAGGTTTCAGTTTAAAAATAATATTAAATAAGTTATAATGATAATTAGATGAAATATAATCTTAAATAATAGTGATAATTAGATTAATTTTTATGGTGACTTAGTTAACTCTTGTTTTAATATTTTTTATATAAAAAATAAATAAAATGTTTCATTATATCCTGGAGCGGGTATAAACTTGTTTTTAAATAAACAGTGTAGCTTTACAATTGGAAAAAAAATCAAAGTTAGTGTCAATCTTTCCCCAAAGCCTGCTTCCCATCAATGATTTACTGCATTTGTTGATATTTATATTGTTAGGGACAGAAAACAAAGAGAGAACAAATTATCTTAGAATAAGAAAGTGTTAGTAAACTGAGTTGTTTCCATAGCAAGTTTTTTTTAATAAAGTAAAGCAGTGTACTGAATAGCCACTTAGAGCCTAATAATAATCATAGATATGGAACTACCCCCCTCTCCCCCATTTGTTTAAAAATGTAAAATAATCTTATTTTCCACCTCCGCCTATTACCTTCCCATTTCTCCCCTCTCACAGCTTCCCTCTGCTTTTCCCTATCCCCTTCCACAAATTGGTGTAAAAATGACAAAATTTTTAAAATTAAAACCCAATGCTAATAATAGTTTAAGTTATTGAATTTTTGTTACAATTTTACTCAATAGATGGCGTTAGTCTATTTCTGCACACATCAACATACTTGATAAGGATATAGATAGATATTGTGCTGTTGTTTACAGAGGCATGTAAAATATTATATAGGTTAAACAATCAGAACAGAATAATTTATGAAATGATTGTAAAATTAAGTATTGTTAAATGATTAAAAAATAAATTGATCCCTCTATATATATATAAATATGATAGTGAATCAATATATTTTTTTAATAATTCCAGAATATTATACATAATTTTTTATTTAGAAAAAAACATAAAAATCACTCATATCTACATTTGGACAAATGCCAGGGAAAATTCCTCCCTAGATTTGACCCGGTAACCTTGGGGTTACCAGTTTGGTCTAGTCAGCAGCCTTCACAACTAGACCAGCCCCGCAGAGCTGAATCAATATTGTATTCATAGATTCCAACATTGTTAAATAGTTTGCAGTGTTGTAGGCTATATGCACAATAGTTTACATTCATGTGTCTTTGCTGTTTTCTAATAAATGTCATGTTAATGTGGATTGATAAATCACAGATTGTAATTAATATTCAAAGCAATCAATTCTTCTTGCACATGCAAATTAGTGCTAATTTATTCAGACAGTTTGTTTTGCATATGAGCATATTCTAAAAATAAAAGAATGGTGCACACATGCAAAAGGTCTTGCATGCACGGGGTGGTTTCTGCCACCATCAAGTATAATTTATTTTGTAAATATTCTATGATGTTGGCTGGTAGAGCCATCCGGATGTTTGTTTGACCACCCTGTTTTATTTTCATCTGCTAGATGTTTGTGCTGGGGTTTATAATTTGTCTGTAGCAACAATAATTGCTGTTTATTTGTATTTGACCTGTATTTGGAATAAACAGTTATAAATCCATTTTTGCCTTACCTTAATTTTCTTGTACAGCCTATAATAAACAAATCTTAGTTAACACCCAACAATGTTGGTCTCCAAAATCAATCATTTCAAGAGTCTCTTACTATCATGTATATAAAGCAGAGTATCAATATGTATGAATGCTCGTAACTCAAAGTCTACTGAATTAATTTGGATGCATTATTTTTATTAATATTCTGCATCTATCTGGGAAGGTTTTAAGCCATATACCATGTGATGGGATTCTACATTAGGGATTTTTTCTGTATTGAATTTAAATGTAGTTGGATTTTATAACTGGATATTGAAGCAAGTGCAAGAGCTGAAAGAATGAGATCCTGAAGAAACACAGTAAAACAAAGACTATTTATAAATTATAAATTAATATACTGTATGTATGGAAATGATTTCCAGAAGTTATTGTACATAGTGTGAATAAATTCTGTATTTACTTCATAAAATTTATTTATTTTTTAAAAACAAAATTGTATAGATGGCATTTCCATTATGAACACCATTCAGAATTGAAAAGGTCACACATAGGCCTAAAAGTTAATCCTAATACATAATAATTGTCATACCTTATTTTCTGAAATTATGGTGGATTACTTCAAACTTTTACATTGAGTCTGGCAGCCTAGTCATGAGTGATTAGTAGTGATCAGGTAAATCTAAGGTGACAATGTGGACTATGATTAGATCCAAGGGTCACCCAGTTTCTCACTTTTTCTTTTTTCTGAGTCTGGTATCTCTGCATATAAGTTGTTTGGCACCTATATTCAAAGATTTCAGAATGTCACAAAAGTTGGAATGTTTGAAAAGAAAGATGTTGTAATACTACTCGACTGATTACAATACTATAACAAATACTGATTGTAAATTATTGTAAATAAAAAAAGTAGTTCCTCTTTGTGAGAAAATAAATTTGAAAAAAGATATGCATTTGTAGAGTTTTATTTTCTGTTAAAAAAAAAAAAAACAACAGAAATTTGTATCTAAGAGATTGCACAAGATGGTTGCAGAAAGGGGCAACTATCAAATGTTCAGTCAAAGATCACAGAATAAATGATTTGCAAAATTATCTGCTAATATTAGAAATAAAGATAATGTTTTAGAAAACATAGAAATTATTCTGCCAAATATGTACATTTTCATTGAGATATTGAAATAGGGAATTGAGGTCAGTCTAAGATGAAAAAAGATTTGAGGGACAACCTTGTTGGACTATATTCTGTTGTTATCCAGCATATTTGTATTTGTATAGCATAATGAAGAATTAGAACCACAAATAATGGTGAGTGAGATTATTAAAGCAATTGCACAGTTAAATGGAATTTAAAATATAACTAGAATATATAATCCAAGGAATCTTAAATACTTTAGTGTGGTTGTAACAGATGAATATTATAAATATGTGTTGGATAAATATTTTATTCAGTCCACAGAAAATTATGTTGTTTCTGCAACATATCTTTACTTTACAACATATCTTTACTTTACCAACCTGCAGATTTACGACCTATTTCCTTACATTGTAGGCATAAAGGCTCTCTTCCAGGCACTGTTATTAATAACACATAATGTAGTATTAATGGCATTACATTATGAAAATAAAAAATTTTCTTTTTTGAGCTTAAACGTTCGAGGTATGAATAAACGTAACAAATCGTTTATCAGTTATAGGTCAATTTTAAAAGTTTTGCCTTCTTTATGTTTTATTCGGGAAACTTGAATCAAACAACCAGATAGTCAGAGAATGTGGAGAATTTTAGAAAGAAAATACATGGTTTATGAGGCAAGACATGAAACAGCATATGCCGGAATTGGGCCTCCCGTGTTCTCCGAGTAGAAAACATTTCTGGAAGATTGATGAAAGTGGAAGCTATTGTAAATGGGGAAAAAATGTGTTTATAAGTATTTATGTACTAATTTTAACGGTGGCTTCGATTTCATTATACAAAAGATTGAATGTGTGATTAAAAAAATAAACAGTGATAAATTAGTAATTTACTGTGATGGGAATATAAATAATCATATAAAAGAAAATAATTACCAAAAGTCTCGGTTCCGTGGTCGAGTGGGTTTCTGCTCGATGAACCTGAGACATATGCCGGAGGTTATAGGTTCGATCCCCGGCTAGGGCAGTTAAGGAAATGATTTTTTCCCTAAGCTATAACAGCTCGCCTTGGGTTTTTTCCCAGTACGCTGCCCTTCTTAACACCTAGGAACCTGTTTCTGGTGTATTTATTATTATTATATTATTATTAATTATTAAGTAAACACACACACAAAAAAAATGTTTACCAAAAGATGTTAAATAAATGGTCGTTGATAGACTTATCAGTAGTGAGGAGTAAACAAAACCTAAATACAAGATTTACATCTATGTTAAATGGGAACAGACTAGACAGAGTAGCAATTTCAAGTTTATTGAATATAGAGTTTGATTATGAGCTAATATTTTGTTCTTTCACAGATCATTTAATGATACTATGTAGTGAATTAAGACAAATCTATTTGAACAATGTAAATAATGTTAGAAATTTCATTCCTCAGTGGGATACAGATACGGTAAAAAAATGTCAGCTTCATGTTGAGGCGCAGGTGAAATCAATGAATGAGGTTTTAAATCCAATCAGTGACTGGATTGTAAGAAAAAAATCAATGTACTAATTTGCAATGGAGTTACAAAGAAAAAATGATAATCAAATGATATATGAGTTGAAAAAATTAAAAAAGGAAGTTGATATTTTAAATTCAGTAATTGTTGATAAAAAGTTGTTGGCAATTAAAATGTGGAGGATTGAGTCTCTAGGGCAGGGGTCTCAAATAAGTGGCCCGGATGCCACATGCGGCTCTATATGTCATCTAGTGCAGCCCTTTGTCAATCTAAAATAAAGTAATTGATTGCGGCCCACCTGCAAATGTCTGGCAATTAAAATTTAATGGCTTTTTTTTTTTTTTTTATAAAACAAAACTTTAACCAGCGCACTATAAATATTTCTATCAGACAGGTTTTTTTTTTTTTGACATTCAGACTGATAGAAATGTATCTATCGTTTTTAGACAATTACATTTTAATTTTTAATAAATGTGTTTTAAAACAATCAGAGTTGTATAAAATCTTTCTTTCAGGCAGATATTTTTTTAAATGTATTTTCAATCAGACAGACGGATTAGCCACAAATGTATGCTTTTCGTCTATTTATAGGTTATTATATTGTTAAACATCTTTACTTAACTCTCCCAGGAAAAAAAGTTATTTCTCTTTTTGATAAAGTTTATCTAATATTGTCATGTATAATTATTATAGGTGTATATGAGTAACATATGGTCAAGTAAAGTTGATTATATTATCCCCTTTTTAAGTTACCTTGTTATCGAATTAACAAAACTACTTTTGAAGTTTAGCCTACTCTTGATTATTGTATAATTTTCAAAGAGATGGGAATAATTTTTTTTGAGGAAGGGGTTGTGGGCTTTGCAATGAACTCTGGGGGGGGGGGGCAACCACATGACCCCTATGTGTTGTGGTGTGGCTCGCATATCTTGGGATATCTCATATTTGGCCCTCCTATTAATTGAGTTTGAGACCCCTGCTCTAGAGGGTATTCAAAGATGATGATTATCTTTTAAATTAAGAAAGGAAAT
Organism: Euperipatoides rowelli; assembly: GCA_003024985.2. Lineage (NCBI taxonomy): Eukaryota > Metazoa > Onychophora > Udeonychophora > Euonychophora > Peripatopsidae > Euperipatoides > Euperipatoides rowelli. Next base: position 6,245 of record PXIH01S0081064.1, read on the forward strand.
TTATTTAACAACCAATACATCAAAAAATGTAATATATAAATGGTTGAGATATGAAAAGAGAAAGGCAATGGTATTATGTAAATGGCAATGTCTATTGTGATAATAGTTCAATAGTCGAAAGTATGCAATTATTTCATGAACAACAGATAAACAATCAAATTAAAAACAAAATATCTGATGATAAATATAATTATTTCTTTCATGAAGGGGATTTGAGAATTAGAACAGGGAAAAATCCTGCATTACCTATTGTAGGAAGGGAAAATCCGGAATTAAATGACAATATAACATTGGGTGAGTTGAAAGAGGTGTTAAAAAATATTAAAAAAAAACTGTATCACTGGGGCCGTATAGTATGAATTTTCAATAATTAGGGGAATGAATTTGAAATCAAAAATTTCTTTGTTGAATTATTTTAATGCTTTGCTAAACGATGAATGAAGGTGATGAGGTGATAATGAAAAATAACCTGGTATTTCTAAAAATGCTGCCAAAGGCAAAAGGTGAAGAAATAATAGTAAATTGTAAGCAAGTAAGGTCTATATCACTGATCATTGAGGATCTTAAAATACTTGCAAAAATATTATTGGCAAAGGTGAGTTCCAATTTGAGTGAACTACTTCCGGTATAAGTGGAAGGCATATTCAGGAGGTTCTAGTTTATTATCAGCTTGTGTTTACTGAATTTAATAGCAAGGGCAGACATGAAATAATGTTATTTCGCATTGACATGGAGAAAGTATTCGACATGGTGTGTATGGATTATATGATTTATCTAAAAAGCAAATATCTAGGCATTAATAAAACTACTGCATTGATAGGGAATTTGTTAAAATCCAAGCAAGTCACCTTTTTAAATGGTAAAATACATGCTAATTTTAAGCCTTAGCATCATTCGTTACTTCAAGGTTCACCCTTGTCATCGGCAATGTACTATTTATACCTGTTTGAACTAATTATGAGGGTAGAAAGAGAATTAAAAGGTGTATTTTTAAGTGGGAAGACCCAAATTATCTAAACTCTTAACTATATTGATGACGTATCAGTTTTTCTTACAACTGATAGGGAATTTAGAGTTGTGCTTTCTATTTTTAAGGAAGTGGACTACTTACAGGGTCTAAAATTAATTGGCAAAAATTGTATGTATATAGTATAACAAAAAGAAAATTGAAATTTGCTCATATTGTGGGAGGAACTAAATAAAAAATACTGGGACTAGATTTTCCATTAAATGATACTGTGAAAATTGCAAAGCAGATTTTTGAAAATAATTGGGATATCATTGAAAAAAAATTATGAATGATAAAGCAATCAACTAAAGATTGGATAGCAAGAGTTAACATTAATAATGTTTGTGCTATATCAAGATGGGTTTATTTTCTTCCGGTTTTTAAACTTACTGTTAGGATTTTTAAAAAAATAAATACAGCATTTTCTAACACCATCTTTGGAAAATATAAAATTTTGGCCATGGAAAAAGTCTACTCTCTGTTGAAAAAGGAAGGGGGGGGGGGGGGGGTTGGGATTGATGGATGTATGAATTTTGGCAAAGTCTCTAATTAAGAATTTAATAGGGAAAATGAGTAATTTAAACAATGTAATTAGTATATTTGTGCAATGTCCGATTCTAATTAAACATCCTTTGGTTAAATATTGGATAAAGATCTATTTAAAAATGGTAGAACTAGAGCAAAACGAAACTTTAAGAGGGTATAAAAAATAGCATTTATGTTTTTTGAAAGGCAATTGCAAATATAAAAGGTACAAACATAAAATGATAAATATGAGTAGATTTAAAAAATTCCACATAGTGGGAAACATGGCAAACTTTGTATACAAGTGTAGGATGGGGATATTATCGACTGGTGAGGAACTGGCCAAAAGAAATATTATTGGTCAGGTTCCCAAGTGTATGTACTGTAAAGTTCAAAATGAAACATTTGTTCATTTATTTTCTCAGTGTTCAGTAATAGTGAATGAAATAAAGTGGTATTGTTAGCTAATACGAACAAGGTTTGATATTGGCAGATTTTTAAAGACTTTGAATTTTGATATTATTTCAAATGTGTTTTTCAAATTTATTATAACCATATTATTTGCGATATGAAAGAACAGGTGTTCCAGAATTTAAGGAACCTGGTTCTTAATCTGCATCAACAACTTGGACAACAGTTAAGGACTTCTTCTCAAGGGACTTGTTCTTTTTGTCTTCTGAGTGTTTAGAAAAGGTTTGGGATAGAACTTTGAGATCTGTGATTTAGTGTTTTAATATTGGTGTAAAGTGTTATAGTGTTTTTTAGACATATATATCATATATTAAACGAGTAAGTGGTAATGTGTCTATTATCAAAAGTAAGTTTTAATCAAAGGTTAACTAAGAATCCTGTNTTAGTTTGTGTTTAAAAACATGTATAATGATCTTGTGATTTATTTATCTTTTTATTAAAGAAAAAAAAAAAAGTAACAAATACTAAATTGAAAAGTAATTAAAAAAAGTAACAAATATTAGTTAAATAAATTGAGGGTCAATAGTTCTACCAAAATTTGATTGTTGATAATATTTTGAATTTTATTTTATGTTTCTTTTATAGTAATGTTAATTTTGAGGTTCAACATTAAATATTGATTCTATGAAGTCATTTAATTTTTCTATACAATAAAAAAATAAATTGATTTTTTTTTTCATTTCATAGAAAACTAGAAAATAATGTACAAATTTCACTTTTTGATAAATCCAATATTCATTTTAACAAGATGATTAAAAATTCAAAAAGTCGTCAATCAATAAAGAAATAAGCAGATATAAAACAATAAAAATCAATAATAAAAAATTGAAAATAATTCCATTTTTATATTGATATTTTTTTTTTTAACAAATTTAAATAAATAATTAAAATTCATTTTACCATATGTTAAAGATATAATGAGGAGGTAGAGGGGATTATCTTATCTTAATTTAAATATTATCGTGTGATCGTGTTCCGAAGTCAGTTGCAGTGCCATCTAACGGGCTTATTAAAAAAAAAAAATTACGGACTTAAAAGATCGGCACGGGAACTATTTTTAGAAACTTTAAAGGTGTTTTCTCTTACATAAAAAGAGCTTAAACAAAAAAATGGTTGATGCTCATGTAATGTGCTTATTTGCTAGTAATAATAAATTAAATTTAGCAAAGGGTAAATACAGAAATATATTTCTCTCATACAGGCCCTAGAAAATCTAATAGGCTACTGTATATATAAAAGAAAAAACTAGTCGAAGTGCAGTGGCCATCAGGAACACACATGAATTCTATATCTCAAGACATGTAGTCCTGGGGACAGATTTGATCCCCATGGGGTACCAGTACCTCTACAGTTTTTTCCGGGCCCAGGTGCCAGGGGCTGTTTTTCCACACACAAATGACTGTCACTTGTCATGTGTAAAGAAATTCGCTAGCCATTCCCTGGGTCTTAAAAATAGAATGCCGAAGGTGGGAAAAGACATTCACGAAGAACCAGTCTAATAACAACGATAACTAAACTGGAAATAGTTGTAAACAAACTGTAGTTTCTCCCATAAGGGAGAAACATATTTATTTTTAAAAAAAAATTGAAGGTTGAATATTTTTTTGGATTGAGAGATTGAAATAAAGTCAGAATTTGGAAGCTTTAAAGTTTGCANAAATCTAATAGGCTACTGTATATATAAAAGAAAAAAACTAGTCGAATTGCAGTGGCCATCAGGAACACACATGACTTCTATATCTCAAGACAAGTAGTCCTGGGGACAAATTTGATCCCCAGTGGTACCAGTATCTCTACAGTTTTTTTCCGGGCCCAGGTGCCAGGGGCTGTTTTTCCACACACAAATGACTGTCACATGTCATGTGTAAAAAAATTCACTGGCCATTCCCTGGGTCTTAAATATGGAATGCTGAAGGTGGGGAAAAGACATTCACGAAGAACCAGTCTAATAATAACCATAATAACTAAACTGGAAATAGTTGTAAACAAACTGTAGTTTCTCCCATAAGGGAGAAACATATTTATTTTTAAAAAAAAGGAAAAACTGTATATTGTTTTAAATGACTGGAATAAAATGTTATTTTATCTTTCCTATCGCCAATATTTTACCAGTTGAAAATTTAAAATCTGATTATTTTAAGTAAACGATAATACATTAGTATGTATTCACACATATTATTTTCTTAATTNATATAATAAGGAAAGTAAAATTTTCGATTCCAGAGCAAGTATGAAGTTCTAATAAAAAAACCTGTATTAGGACAAGTGATATCTCTTGTAATGAGCTCACACGTTTTTTTTTTTAATCCGTTTTGAAAATGTTATGCATCTAATACTAAAAAAATAATATATAAACATCTACTGTAGAAATGTTGATATTGCTAGAGAGAACTAAAATACTAGTCTATAAAAAAAAATTGTGCCTCAATATTTTTATATTTTCCATGGAATTCTATGTGTGGTTTATTTTGGGGCATTTTAGTCACATGTGGTAAAGATTCTCAACATCAGTTTGACCACAAGAAGAACATCCTATGTTCAAGGGTGTTTGTAGAACAAAATTCAGGGCAAGGGAAGGGGGGAGGACAAACAGCATCTGGGGATGAATAGCAACTGGTGATACTTTAACACACCTGAAATTTTTTCATGATTTTAACTAAACGACACATGACATTAAACTTATAGTTGATTATAGTAATAAAGGACACAGGTAAAATTATTGAAGATGGTCAAGTTTATTTAAATTAGATATGCTTTTTAAATACCTACATTGTAGATTAGTACCCTTTTACCAGAAATGGGATGGGAGA
>PXIH01S0081180.1:0-10286 GCA_003024985.2 Euperipatoides rowelli
ATCCATTGGAGATAATGTATTCACTTTTTTGAGGTTCAACCTCACGGTTCTAACCGCACGGCTGAAACGCTAGTGTAGACCCGGCCTAACAGAGGTTCAACCTCACGGTTCCAACCGCATGGCCAGAACGCAAGTGTAGACCCGGCCTTAGAGATTGTATTATTTAATGCAAATAAAAACTGTTAATGGTTTATTTTAGCTTATTTGTGTTTGTTTTGAGTCGCCTTTATAAAAACAACTGACTGAAAAAAAAAAAAACAGGTTTCTCAGCTTCTGAATCACTGATCTACATTCTGATTGGTCAGTGAAGGAAACAGCTCATCTGGTCTGACAACCCCTTATCGGTATCCACCCAAGATTTATCTGGCAAAATTTTAGACATGACGTCAGCATCAAGATTTATATTTTGATACATAAAAGTAGAATTTAGATGTCTTTATTGACCAAATATAACAAATTGATTAATTAAACAAACATATTTTTTTACAAAAATACACATAACTCAATGAAGTTGAAATAGGCAATCATATACCACTTTAATATCTGTTATTTTTTTTTTTTTTTAGAAATGTGTTAAATTTACACACATAATGACCACATATAACACACATTACAAGTTTGGGATACATTGTTGTGGTTAACTGTTTAAGGTATAAACTAGCAAATAAGACCGTTACAAGGGCATCCAACATCTTTTTTGTTTAAGCCTCTTACACCAAGGATTTTTAATTTTTTTTTATTTCAGAGAAAACACCACTTAAAGTTTATAAAAAAGTTCCCGCACCGAGCATACTGGCGCTGTTACTGGCTTCTGAAAACGATATTATTCCAATTATGTTATAGATATAACATCTAAAAATAATGACGTTACTGTGTCTTGCCTAATAGCTCATTAATACTTCTACGTAATGCTTGTCCATTGCATATAAATGGATAGCTTTCCGTAAGATCATGCACAATGCTGTAATTAAAAGATGGATAGACATCCATTGTCGTTTGTAATTATTGAAAAAAATCCAGCTATTACGTTGACTTATCAGCTTGCGCTCCATCTTGTAGCTATTAACCAATCAGATCTTAGGTTTTCTAAGTAGAGTAGACACACTGTAGTTTCTGTGTCAACTTATTTAGTTTGAAAACATCGTATTTGAAAATGGATTTCCTTAAAGCAGTAAATAAAGTAAAAATAAAATATTTTACAAAAAACTAGACGTTTATTGGAATTCATTTTGATGTTTTTAACTAAAAACTGTAACAACTGTTGGAATTAAGAAGAGGAATATGATTGGATAATGGACACAACTCTGCAGTAAGCTATGAACAACTTTATGTACATATCTATGTTTACAAGACGGATTAAAATGATTGGAGACCTGTTCCGTAAAATCAGAAATGAGCATATGTGCTCCTCTTTAGGGATATCTTCGGCCATTTCTACAAAATTGTTTTTATTACTGTGATATTTATTTTAATATTAGTTTTATAAACTCCTTGGTTAAATAAAAGTTTTATCGTTAAGTTTTTTTTATAAATTTATTTTTCTATAAAAAAATGATATGGTATGTAAAAGTCTTNAATGCTATTTATATAAAAAAAAAAAAAATTTTTTTACTCGCCCATATATGACTTTTCATTTTATTTCTGGTCAGTCTCACCAATTCTGTACTTTATATGCTAGTAGCTTTGCATATATAAACACATTATGAGCTAATTTAGGAGAGATTTTATTTAATTGTAAATTATTATAAAGATACAAATTTATCCATGATGACTTTTGATACCCTAGATCTTCCTTAATGACCACAGGCTTCAATCCTGTGCCTCATATCATTAATCTAGTGTTTAAGAAAAAAATAAATCTTGGCACCTCAGAGCCTTATCACTAACACCTAAATAAAAACCCTTTTAAACTAATATAGTGATGGCTAATTTTATATCAGCACAACTTTATGCATAAGTCACATTTGGCATTACAAACTACGTACTAAATTTAACAAAATCTATTAAGCCAAAAGTGAGATATGGGAAGTGAACCAACACATTTCTTGTTGCTGATCTTTTAGTAGTTTCCTTTGTCTTTACATACATGGCTCTACTTTGTGTTTTACAAAGATGAAGAATAAGTCTGTGGTTTATCTACTTGACAAAATGCTAAAGGTTGTGGTTTCTGCGATTTTGTGATGCCATGGAAAAACACGAATGCTTGACCTGACCTCTCATGTAAACCTTCCCTAGAATACTCAATTTTCAACATCAATATGTTCTCTAAATTTGTAGAATGTTTTACAAATTAGTTTCACAATTGTAATATCTGCTTAACATTTTGTTACATTAATTTATATAGCACTCAATAATTAATATCTTTCAAATCTCCCATTACATTGAATTTTATGATAAACAAAGTAAGCTAAAGACTTTAAGGATAAAGACTAATCTTTGTGTAGGCTATACTTTTTTTTTTTTATCAAATAACAAAAAGTATTTCATGAGCATCGCATTGTTAAAGTAGCCTATTTGTTGTTAAAATTATTTATTAATTATAAAAAAATTGTATATTTTGTGGTTAGTAAGCTCACCTTGGCAATTTAAATTTACATAATAATAGTAGTAGTAGTAGTAGTAGTAGTAGCCTAGCAAAGGAAGACAATTTATTATTTTTTAGAAAAATAGATACATATTATTCATTTAGTGTTTAAACTTTTGATTTAAACGATATCACATAAAATGCTTTTCAAAATTTCCAATTGACTATTTTGTGATACTCTTTGACAGAAAACAGTTTAGTGGCAGCAGAAAAACATAGCCTTTGCTCATTGCACTTGTACCAATACAGCACAAAATCCACACCATATAGGCTATATAATGGGCCTCCATATTTTCAGTTTGCAAAAGAACAAAATTTACCATAGATCCCATTTGGATCATCTTAAACCATAGTGAAATAAGTAAAAAAAAACTTACATTTGAGAAACAAGGTGTTTTAGATAGAATTTTACATGTAACTCTACCTAGTTACAGTTGGCTTACAGTGCTGTATAACTGTCTGTGATTGACCCAGCAGCATAGTTCACTCTTCCTGACCTAGATTATGCCTTTGAGTCCTCATTTTATTGTCTAACTCAGAAAATATAAAAAGTGAGTTAGTTCACTGTGGTTTAAGATGGTTGATTTATCCTCAATATTCATTAATAGTATTTTTTTTAAATTCATGAGAAAAAAGACTGAGAAATATCTTGGAAAACACAGTAGTCAGCTTGAAAAAACAAATCTATGTTTAACTCTTTAAAATATCATATACACAATTTCTGTGTATATTTTAATTAAAAAAAAAATTACAAAATAATTTTTAAAAATATTTAAAATAATTGTAAAATGCTAAGTATTGCTGTTCAAACTTATTATAAATTGAGTCTCAATTATAATATTGAATTACTGTCTTGATAATGTAGCAGAAAGACATACAGTAGGTTACATGTGGGGAAAAGATGGTTGATATTTGTGATTGAAGATTTACTGTATCATATGCATCTAGTTCCATGTAGTATCCCTTTCAATTAGGTCTGCTTACTTACACAACTTAGGTTTATAGTTGAAAACTTTCTAAATAATGCTTCTAAAAACTGTTGCCTTCTACCAATCAATAAAATTAGATAACACTAATAATGATTGTAATTATTTTTATTATTCCAGACTATAATTCACATATTTAAATGAAGTGCCACAAAGTATATACTATAGCTAATAAACTTTCATATATCTTAAAAATAAACTCTGGATGCAAAAACACAAGTTCAACTTTCTTATACTCCCTCAACACCTTACCTGAAGCATTGGCTTGGTATGGAACTATAGCTGAAGAATCAACGATGATCTCCATTCTTAACAATTTTAGAATTTCATCTTTTAAAAAGAAATTTAGTGGAGCACAGTGTTTATTAATTGTTTAAAAACAACTTTAAGATGAACATTGTTTATTGCAACTTGAATGGTATAATTTGCAGATTAGACCCAACATTATGTTAGGTGGATATATTTGTTTGCCTTATTACTTATACTAGTAATCCAGTGTTGGTTGAAATTTGACCAATAAGAAAACTTCCTTTGTAAAAAGCCGCCACTCCTTTGTAAAAAGCCACCACAACGCTAAACAATGAATTTTTAATTTTATTATATAAATTTTAGCTATTGCGCTCCTTCTCCATATAAACTTTAACTCTGCCAAATCTCACACTCCTCCGTGCGCCAATATGTTTCTAGTAATCCAGTGTTGGTCGAAATTCGATCAATAAGAAAATTTCCTTTGTAAAAAGCAGCCACAATGCTAAACAATGAATTGTTTTAATTTTATATATAAATTTTACCTCATTGCACTCCCTCTCCATTTAAACTTTAACTCTACCAAATCTCACACTCCACCGGTGCGCCCAATATGTTTAATATATAGATTACAAAAACAATTCATTATTATTGAATTTAATGGTTTGTATATGCCCTAATAATTTGCTAATTAGTTTAAGTCTAATACATATTACTTATTAATATACAAGACCCTAATCGTAATAAAAGTAAAACGAGATGTGCAAATTATAAAATAAGCATTTTTAATTTAATAATAGGCCTATAGTTTAAAAATTGGCTATCATTCTAGAGGATAAAAATTGGCTATCATTGTTTTTTTTTATTCTGATAGCAGGTCAAAAAAAAAACATCTGACAATATCTATATGGAAGTGTCTCCTGCCACAGTAATAGTGCCGTGTATGCACAATTTACAACCAAACATTCATCGTAAGAAGTGGACTTAATGGCCGACTAATGTCAGCCACAGTAAATTCTATATCATAATATGTTTTATATGCTATATTAATTAATTTCCAAGATAAAAATAATAGATTTGAAAAGCACTTTCTTATAATTTATAGCCTATTGATATATTTTAGACCTGTACTAACTTATTTTTATGCTTAAAAAAATAAATAGAGACTATTTTGGTAAAAAGAAAACTACGAATGCTTGGATGAGGAGCATGAAAATTCACTCGATTATATTTGTTTATTAATATTTGCACAGGGGTATATCATGTTATTAATATTGGGCCATAAATATTTTTTTTTCATGATATAGTACAGTGGCAGGAGGAAAAAAAGTACCTTTTTCTAGATTCACGGCAGTGACCGAAGATTTGGCCTATTTATATTGAAAGTATGCCTTGCCAATTAAAAGCATATTTTTTTTTTAAAAAAAAAAGAACAAAAATATCATTTAAATGTTATTCTTCAGCATTAGTTACTCTAAAATGGTTGAATGATCTTCTTTGAATAAGTTACATACAATTGTACATATCTAGTATTTGTACAATGATATCATGTTACAAACAATGCCAACAAAATCTAAGCTCTCTGATTTTTTTTCTTCCAATATCAGCTGGAAATCATTTAACATTTTTGTTTAAAGTACCCCATACTTATTGTTTTTTTTTTCTCCTGAAAGATAGTTAATATCTCTATCAATGATATATTTGTTCTTCTAGCAGATGGTAAACTGATCCTTTAATCTGTTAAAATTTATAGATAGGTTACACTTTATGTCTTCCTGATAGGAGGTTGCTGCCTACACTGTCTCATTAAGGATTACAATTGTAAAACATTTATTATAGGTTTAAAATGTTTTATTATAGTTCACATATAAAATTTATATTTATTTTGTTCGAGTCTTAATACAATTTATATTTAAAAAAGTTGTTTATTATAAATAAATAAATAAAAACAATAACATTCCCATTTTAAATTTTATATGGTAAACAGTTACTGATTATTCCTAAATTATCGGATATAATTGATGTTAAATAATTGCTGCATATGTAATATATTTTATAAAATAGATATGGCTTTAAACAATCACGGTTTATAACAATCCTTAAATCTTAGAAACAAAAAAAATGAAATATTGTTAATAAAAATGGCTTAACTCTATGAGAAGTTATGTGATAAGAGCACACCATGAAATGATCTATAATCTATTATTCCCTCAAGGTGCTACTAAATATAGATCCATCAACCAAGACAATGTTCAATATATGGAAAGCTACAATATATACTGAAATCATTTTATTGATTTACCAATATCAATACAAGGAATAAAATTATTTCTTTAAAATTGTTGTAATAAACTATAAATAAGTTGAATTCAGCTTCATAATAATGACAATGCTATTTTATTCTATTAAATGTATTTTAAGAATCTCAGGGGTAGGAGAATAAACATAGAATATGTTTACTGTAAATCAATGAATTTGCTTCTCTTTCTTAATATGTTAGTCTACACTAAAGAATGCCCAAGCCACTTTTTTTTATGTATCTTGATCTTGAATATAGTTCATCAGTCAAATTAATGTACCAATTGATTGTGTCTATTATGAAGGTTGGATCCTATGAAAGCAGATGTTATGAAGATGCAATATTGATTTCAGCAGCTAGTTCAAGAAAATTTTAAATTTTAAACATTATTATTAACATATTTAATAGTACAACTTAATTAATAAAACAGTGATTTAATTGTAATGATTCTTTGAGCCAAGAGACTTAATGTTCTATTTTTTTTAATTATTTTAACCCAAAATCTAAAGTGGGTTTATTTCTTTGTCACATTTTATTTTCAAAAGAAACAGAGCTGTTTTTGATTATATATTGTGAATGGTCTTTGTTTCAAGGATGTACCTACTGATTGCATAAATTCCCAGGAAATTAATTAGTTTGCAAACTTTGTCTGACTAGAAATTAACAATGCCCGTTTGCATTAAGATTAAAGTTGAGCTATTGGAATGAGACTGAAAGCTATATATTTTTGAGAATAGTATAGTAGAAGGAAATAAGATTAAAAGGACTTAATTTATATTTTCTTTGATTCATGTTTTTATCACTTATTTATTTGTATGTGGTCTTGCAACACAAAACATGAAACAATAAATTATATTTGTTTAAAACAAAACCATTGTGATTCTTAATAATCTGCATGACATTATTAGCATACTCAAGTTTTATTAATAATGCAAATTTTATTGTTCTTGAAGGTTTAATAAAATAGTAAATTGGTATTCCATGGCATTTCATTCATATAATTGCAATTTCTTTAATGAATTCAGATGTGATTCAACTCATGTTATAAAAGAATTGAACTGATAAAATTGCAAATAAAAGCCTGGCCTAATGGAGCAATATTTTTTTTTTTGTATTGAGAATCCAGAAATAACCCATCTGATTTTCTTTTGTCAGTATTAATGTGGAAATAAGAAAAAAAAAATTAAGAAAATGAGATTCAAGAAAACTGTTGAAAACATTCAAAGAGTAGCCTAATTTTTTTTAAAAAAAAAAAACAAGTTGGACAGTTTTATTTTTTAGGGGAACAGCTTATTATTCTTGCAAGATATGAATTTGCAAATATTAATATTAATATTCCCATTAAGTCACCACCCATTGAAGTTTAATTTTTTTAAAGGTTATGCCATCATTTTAATTGTCAAATTATAATTAGTCTACATACTGTAAAATCCCAAGACCTAGGCAATCATATACCAGTGACAAACTTAGCAAAAAAGTCTTATCAAACTGAACAGCGAACACAAAAGACTTTTCTTCTGTTTTAAAAATTAATATAGTAGGTAAATAATTAATCTGTTGAATTAAATAGAAATACTGCAGCAGACATTGTGTAAATAATTTTATATCGAAACAGGAGGCTAAGGAGGTTTTTAAACAATGTATACTTAATACCACAACGAAGTAATAAGCATATTCTTAAATACTAGCTTTTTTTTTTAGTTTAATAAGTTCCCAAGCAATAGTATTGATTCAAGACCAATGAAAAAATTTCTGGAATAAAAAAGCATTTTCAACAGAATGTAACCTATTTCTTCTTCTTAACTTAATTGATCATTGTGAAAATGGATTATTTACGATTTTTCATAAATTCACTTTTTGCTATATTTAGTCTTTTGTAAGTTCAAGCCATCTATTCCAGATAAAAATGTATCGTGTACTCACTTTTACACAAAGTTATGAACCTTACAATGAGTTGTTCCGTATTCTCACCGACTATCCTTGAAATATGTAATGCATTAGTTTGAATTTGTCTCTTGGCCTAGATGTTACTTATATGTAGATTGTCAAGTAAGTGTAGCCTAAACAAAAATGAGTCATAATGAAATGGTTTTGACTCTATTTTAGACTCCATCTCTTATAATGAAGGTGATATTCCATGCAAGAGAAAAAAGGGACATGCAGAACTGGAAACATAAAGCAAAATCTCATCAAGAAAGCAAAATTTCAAGTGCTAAGACACACCAACCACATGAACAAGGAAGCCCTATGAAGGAAAATAGGAGAAGGGGGGTAAGTACTTAATCTACTTCAAACTGTATCATTGTTTTTATCACACATTATTAATATTTGCATAAATATTATTATTAAATTAATACTTTAGTCTACCAACTTCTGTTTATTTTTCTATATTATATTTTACAATAGATTTCTAATATTACAATATTTTAATGTAGTTATATACTTGTCAGGACTGGTTTTATTTAAAGACTATTAATAGATAACTGTGATATATCGTCTATTAACTTGTTCTTGATCATGATTTAAGTTATTGAGCTATGATTAATATTTTGATTTAGACATTTTAATAATTCTATTTAAGAAATTAATAATAAATTGTTATTTATAAAATTTATAAAAACTTTCACATTATACTACAAGCTTTAATTAAAAAGAAAATTATAGGTAAGTAAAAAATATTACACCTAAGCATAAATTGGCTTTTCTAAACCTAGGGAGATTTATTAACCAGTCACAGTATTATTACAAATTAAAATAGAGTTATTGCAATGGAAATATTATGTGTTTATGTTTCATATGATATCCTGATAGTTATTTTCTGACAACAGTCGATGCTCTGCATCAGAGCCGGAATGGCCCAGATGGGAGGTGGCAATTGCCACCTGACCGGTAAGCTCTCTTCATCCCTCGAACTTCCCCATGAAAGTCACCTGAATTTCTTTCTTTCCCACCTTATTTGTCATGTACGCAGGCCGCCCTGCTTTGCATCATAAATTTATAGAGAATTCTCATTTAATTGAAATCACTCGTAGAAATAATGCTAATTACCCCAGATTATAGCAGTGGTTCTTAAAGTGTATTCTCAATGCTATTTATTTCGCTAAAATATGTATATTTAATTCAACAAATTTTCTTATTTCATTTAAAAAGATGTTAAAATCTTAAGTTTTATAAATGTTAGTGAAAAACTAAAACATCATTTATTACATCATCTTAAAGAAAAATTAAAGCAAACACCAGCTGTTTGCTTTGATTTGTGTTTAAGATGATGTCATAGATGATGTAATCACTCTTTTCTAACATTAGTATAAAACTTAGATTTTCATATCTGTTTAAATGAAATAAGAAAATTTGTTGAATTAAATATACATTTTTTTTATTGCAAAATAAAACAAAATTGACAAAGATGCACTTTAACCTTTTTATGTGGTGACCCAAACCAAGCTAACGGTTATGACATTGCAACCACAATAAAAATAAATACATCTGTTAAATAAACGAGACGATTCAATATAAAGAATAAAAACTTCATTACATATCACACTTTGTAGTTTGACTACTCCATGAGTAATAATGCATGTAAATCCCAGGCTTAAATATTATTCTTTATATCTATAAACACAAAACTTGTTTATAGATATAATTATTTTCAATAATCCCCTTCAGAAATTCAATTAACTAAAATTATAGTTTAAATGGGTAATTTTTATCTTAGCAAATTTAATCATGAAATCGTTTCATACACACCCCAGTCAGAATTGCTCCACAACTAAAATTTGAATCATGACTAGAGATATGGAAATTTAGCGTTATGCTATAAAATGCTATACAATGCTAAATAACATTTATTTTCTACAAAATGTAAAATTTAAAATTTCATATTTTTAAAAAATTGATTCTTTAAAATTGAAATCATTTCAACCAGGACCCAGTCCGAATTGCTCAGCAACCAAAATTTGAGTCTTGAATAGAGATACAAAAATTTAAATGTTTGCTATAAAACACTAAATTTTATCTATATTCTATAATTTATTAAATTTTACATTTGATATTTTTTAAAAATTGAGTCTTTAAAATTGAAAGATCAAGATATTGAGACTGTAAAATTAAATATTAAAAAAAATGGCTATACACAATTGAAAATGTTTTTAAAATTGACATAAATATACTT
>PXIH01S0081186.1:0-11531 GCA_003024985.2 Euperipatoides rowelli
GAGAAACATGGTGTTGCATAAAGTGTGCTTCACTATAATCAAATCTCTCGTAAAGTGACGTTTCTAAGTATGAGTCTTTGAAAATTTTATTTCTTTCATATATTCTTCTACTCTTCAATGCTTATATTGCAAATTGGAAAATATGATAGCCATGTAAGTATACTATAACGAATATGTTAGTAGTTCCCCGTACATTATTTATTCCATCATGTATTATAAGATCAATCATGATTGTTTGAGTCACTAGAGGGACTTTTCCTTTTGACTCTGTTAAAAACACCATCATTGGCATATTGTTTTCTTCACCTGCAGCAATATAAATCCCAATTGACATATTTTATCAATGACATGTAGACTTTTAAGCATTTTATTTAAATTTGTTTTTATGTGTGTTTGCCTAAAACAGTTTCAAGATGGAGCTACTTCATATAACGCCCGAAGAAGTTGGGCAAACCTACTTCACCGCTTATTACCTGCTACATAATAAACACCATTTTTATATTTCTAAGTTTCCTAGAAGAAATCCAATACAGGTACTTAATGTGATTGTGTATGGGCTACTTTAAAATTTGAACATTTATTTTATGTGATATTTTATACTGTTGAGCTACGGCCGAAACTACAATTGGATTCCTTTAAGGCAGAGTTGCCGAGTGGATATTTATGGTGATGATGTCCAATTTATACTACAGTAAAGATTTAGTTTAATATTGAAATAGTTTCAAGTTGTCTTTTGCAGTATTCGACTTGCTCGAATGGTGTAATATGCATGGATTATTTTTAGGTGTTAAAGCTAATAAATATTGTGTTGAAAGATAATGTAGGACCTATTTTCTACAAACCTTACTAGTTTTTTTTTAACGCATTGATTAAGGATATTGGCTTGAAATAATTAAACTTGTTGGGAAGAGTACACTTGTTCCAGCAAAATATAGTGATTGGCATCACTTTTTGTTATATGAAAAAAAAAGGATGCAAGATTAAAGTTAAGCATAACATCAAAGTAATTGTGAATCAGGAAGTCAAAATGGTGCTTAGGTTGTCATTTAATATTACGGTATATATGAAGTTCAGGAAAATACTCATTTGTTCATGTTAACCACTTAAAGATGCCACATCTGCCAATGGAATATTATGCAGAATCAGGAAACTATTGGCGAATACCCAAAAATTCAGTGATACAACCCAGCTGGATATCACATCATAACGTGTGTCAGCTGAAGCAGACTTGACATTACTACCAATTCCACTCCATTGCAGATTCCAGCCAATATATCACTATGGTACTTACTGCTTATATCAATCAAGACTGATGAGAGGGGGGGGGGGGATTTTCCGGGTCCATAGTGACTCACGAGGGCCTTGGGCTCGGCCAAGGTAAAAAAACGTCCACATAACCAAAAAAAAAAAAAAAAAACTTAAGGGGGTCCAAAAAGCACATAAGCACATAGGCAAAAAAAAAAAAAAGCTTATCAAGGAGCCCATAAGCCTGGCTAAGGTAAACAAAACGTCCACACACACACACACAAAAAAAAAATGAAATTTTCACGAACAAATGGCCCATAATAATGTTTGCCCTGGGCCCATACAGTCTCGTTGCCCATGGCACAAATTTTCAATACCAAAGTACATCAACCACTCGGTGTAGCTTAATTTGTAATTGGAAAAAAAATAAACTTGTTTGTTGTAAAAATATGTACTGTATTAATAATCTGTTTCTAAGATTTAAAAGTTGAAGGTGCTGGCAATTGTTCTAATTTCTAAAGGATAGTTTTTGATTGATGGTTTGGTGATCTGTAATGTCTCGACAAAGTGAAAGTTTAATAATAATTGTCTTTATACAGTTATTCTATTTTAATGTTTTGGTAAACAAGTTAAACTTCTATATTATAATGGTAAAAAAAAATCAAATTTCATATAAATGTGATAAATATTTCTGATTATTTTATAAATACTCTAAAATATTATATTTAAAAATTATTGCTAAATTTTGCAAAAAAAAAAAAAAAAAAAATAGGCCTATATAAATTCTTAATTCTAATAAACATTATTGAAAAATTTAACAATTGAAAAAAAAATCAGTTTAGATTAATTTAGATTTGTTTTCTCTAATTTTTTAGAGCAAGTTTTGTTGCTGGGCTAGCTGGAGCAATAGCGTCTAACCCCATTGATGTTGTCAAAGTAAATATAAAGATTCGTTTAATAGTAGGAAGTATATACAGTATATATTTTTTTATATGCAGTAGTTGCTTTTGAAGATCAAAATCAATCTCTGCTTCTTGTATAAAATATTAAGGAAATAGAATAAGTGTATTATTACTGCCAAAAAATACTTCTGTATTGTTGCATTCTTGTTTAATGGTCTTCATTCTTCAAAAAGCTAATACACATTTACCCTATCATGGGTCCAAATCAAACATTGGTTTCTTTGCTTAATTTAAAGCGTTTGCTATAAAGTAACATATGCTGTTTTCATTAATAAGCCACTAATAAGTTTATAATTCAACAGTTCAAATGAGCAAGTAAAATGCCGTTTACATTGCAGCAAATGCCAACAATAGAATTTTAATTCTAAAACTGACAATTTGAATTTTCTAATTAAAGTGTGAATAAGGGCTAGGTCTGTTGTGCACTAAACCTTTGTTGAAGTCCATTGTTCTAGATTTAAAAAAATTAAACTGGTGTAATTGAATCGAAAAATCATAATTAAAATTTTAATTTCGTAGATCATTTTTTTTGTTCATGAAAATCAAGAAATTAGTTTGAATTTTTTTTTTATTTAATTCATCAAATCAAATGATGAAAAAGATTTGGTTCATTTTTTTTAATAAATGTAAATACATGTTGATTTCATTATAATCGTCTGATCTGTTAACATTTATTTCACTGTAGGCCTATGTTAGATTAGTTAACATCCTCTGATATGCAACATCAAATTGTTCTTTCTACATACTGTAGGTGTGTGTGTTAAAAACAAAAATGTTTGAATGTTAAAAATAATGTCAATACATACAGTACATTATATAATCAAAAATAATAACAAATGTAGACCTTTTTTTTAAAAAAAAAAAATTGTTTTTGGTTTCTCAACATTAACACTTAAGCAAGTACAATTTTAAACATGGGGTTTAACATCGCTTATTCAAATTGAAAATATGAATAGAAAAATAATTTTGATTAAGTTTGTAGAAACCCTTTGTATTTAAATTAGATTAGAAAATCTTAATGGTGGTTTTTTTAATTAAGATTTACTAACTTAAATTTGGCTCATCTATTAGATTAGTAAATCTTAATTTTAAAACTAAAGGTCTAGAAAGGATTTTTCATAAATGAAGGTAAAAGGTAAATGTTTCGGTATTAATTGACATTTCACGTACATATTAAATTAGAAAAAATAAATGGATTAGTTGAATTATAGGCTACATTTTGATTGACATTTTAATTTAATCTAAGACAAATTTTAAATTGAAATATAATATTGCAAATTGAAAGTTTTGAAAAAGTTACTAGCCATTTTTTTTTTATTAAGTACAGTATTTTGTCAATTTATTTGAGTTTATACTTGAACAAATGTGAAACTATTTAATATATTACTATGATTAATACAGTTGGTGCAAGTGAGTTTTGAACAACACTTTATTTACTTAAATAGACATGATTGTAAAGGCTGCCTATATGATCCAGATCAGGTTCTTCAATGTAGTCGGTGGCGCCCACCAGTGGGCGTTTATGATTTTTGGTGGGCGGTAATGAAATTCAACTAAAAAAAAGCTCATTAAATCCGACAAGAAATCAACAAAACGTCCAGTCAACTAAAAAAAAAAAAGCAACAAGGACCTGGAAGAACATTGTGGTGAAGATTCTGCTTATGATGATGATGATAATAATAATAATAAAATCCGACATGAAGTCAACAAAACATATAGTCAACAAAAAAAAAGCTCATCAAATCTGACAAGAAATCAACAAAACGTCCAGTCAACTAAAAAAAAAAGCAACAAGGATCTGGAAGAACATTGTGGTGAAGGTTCTGCTTATGATGATGATGATGATAATAAAAAAAAATCCGATATGAAGTCAACAAAACGCCCAGTCAACAAAAAAAAAAGCTCATCAAATCTGACAAGAGGGCACGGTGGGCGATGGCATATTGAAATCTTTCCAAAATCTGCTGAAATGTGCGATAAACGAAAAAAGGGTTGAAGACCCTGATCTAGATTACAAAAAGTAGCACCATATTGCAGCAGCTCAAAGAAACAAAAAAAAAAGTTATTTATACTAGATTATAGAAGCAGAATAGAAAAATAATAGAGACTAACCGAATGAAGCATTCTCTAATACCCATTTTAACTGAGTTAGTCAAGCTGCATTTGAATGATACTTTCAAAACATCTTAGTATGGTTTTTGAAGAGGTTTAACCATCATGTCTGTTATAATATCGATTAACCAATATATCACATCAATGATGCCAATTTCTCTTAAATCTAATAATAGATTGTATTTAATGTTTATATGTTTTGTTTACAAACTGGATATGTCTGATGCAATCATTCCGAAACAACATTGTGGCAGTTATCACACATTCTTCAACAAACCCCTACCTATATACAGCCTTCTTACTCCCTGAGGTAAAAAATACAGAAGGAAATCCAACCTCGAGTACAAGTCTAAGATATTATTAACTGAAACCTTCGTATAAACTTTGGTAAGCCCACAACAAATATTTGACTATCCGTAATTTAGCTAGTTTATGCAAATTGCCATTCTAAGTGACAAATATATCTCCAGTGTCGATCATACAATATATTTATGAATAATAATTATTGTTAAATACAGTATATATACAGGTACGCATATACATTCAGTATATACCAAATAGCATTGTGTTACAATAAACCATATTTAAATCTACTTACTGTTTCTAAGTATTACTTCTGTGTATACATACTTTTACTACATATACCGAGCCAGAGTAAGTGTGAATTTTAATAGATAATAATCACCATTTTACATTTCTACTTTAGGAATCAGAGCTCATCTTCTTCAGAAAAGCTCTGATACCTAAACCAAGATAACCATGAAGATGCCCTCCTAATGTCTACGTTGTATCTAGAATAAGACCAAAAATAAATCGTACACAGGCACGTTCCCGGTTACAAGTACAATGAAATGTTTGAATGCTTTAAAATATTTTAGCATCAATTATTAATTTACATACTCTTTGTTATTGTCAATACAAAACAGCTTTGGTTTATATCCCAATAAGTTGGAACCCATAACCACATATTCTTTGATTGCATTTAGCGCTTTATCTTTCTGTGTGAGGACATACTGTAAGTATGTGAACAGAGAAAGTTCATCAATGAAAATTAACATGTACAGTAATTATGCCCACTTGGTGCTATATCATGACTCCACATGTCACTTTCAGTCAACTCTATTTGACCACAAGTCACTATAGATAGCCACTATCTAAGATCCTGCGAATAATGCTCAACTTTGGTAATCTTTGGGATAGCTTCATGGCCATTGTTATACTGTATATGCTAATGAGTCACCCACAAATTCAGGAAGGCCATGTCCTATATCTTTTTTTTTAATTGCTTTTTTTATGCTATTTGTTTGAGATTCTGCAAAAATTTGTTTTATATATACTGTATAACTTTTCTAGTTTCATGTCACTTTTTACTGAACTGTATATTTGCAATTTTGTGTTCTGTTTTTGTGCAAACTTAAATGTAGGCCTACCTCTAATCTAGATTATTTTCATTTGACTTTTCCAGACTCGTTTGATGAACCAGAGAAAACTAAAGGCAGCTGTATTAGATGGAGCCAAATCTACGGAAACAATTTATGCAAGCTCAATGGATTGTGTTCTTCAGGTAAATGCTAAAAATATACAAAATGATATACTGTATATTTTTCTCAAGTTTTCTATTTTGCAACATATCATTCATCTCTTTTTTTTTTTTTCTTTGACCACTATCATCATTGATATAATCTCGTTTATTCATCGTAAACAGTTTCTCATAAAATCAGTTCTGTTTATTGCTATAATAATATTAAAATACTTAATATTAAATAGGATGTGTATCTTTGTACCAAAATTTTAAAAACTGATAGCCTATATCAATTTTATTTTCAGGTGTATTATTGGTTACACAATAATACACCTGATTTTAATCGATTTTAATCGTTTCATTTCAAAATAAACTCTTAAAAAAAAATTCTACTTGGTTTTAAAAAATCCACCCCCTCCACCCAAAAAAAAAGATAAAAAAATTAAAATGAATAATGTAGCTACATATGATTTTGAAAAATTCATTGGGTTCAAGAGTATTTTCTGATAATAGTATAAGCAAAGTGAGATGTTATTCCTTAGCATTCAAACTAAAGTTGCTATGGAACAATAATTTTAGTATCTCAATATATAACATAAATGGCAATGTGGGTTTTTTTTAGACATTATTCGCAAAAACAACAACATACGAATTTGAACTCAAAGCAGCTAAAAATTAAGATAATGAAGGATCTTCATCTCTAATGAAAGCTATATTGAAATTGGGTATTGCTTAAAAAATACCTCTGTAGTTGAACTTCTTTCTGTTAGGCAGATTTGTTTTAATCAAAAATGGTTGTATCATCGCATTATGGGCTGGTCATACAATATAAGCCAACTTGTAAAGCTGATGAATGAGATGATGACACTAACCATCATACTGTATAAATAGCCTTTATATCGCCATGTCTAAATATGGTATACTTTTAGTGTTTTAAAAATATTTCTTAGCTTCACAAAGTTATGTTGATAGCACGATACGATTGAAGAATATTTACAAAAAAAACACCATTTCTGGGAATTTTACGTTATTTGGGTTCTATTGCAATGATTAACAAAAAAATATGTAAAGATGCAATTATGATAAATTTATCTTACTGGAAGAGAGTAAGCTTCAAAAGTTTTTTTTTCTTCAATTTTATTTATTGTTAATACTTATGATTTATTATTCATATGAAACAAAATACTTAAAAATGTTTATCAAGTAATAGCTAGTCTTTAAAGTAAAATATATGGTTATTCTATAAAGGATTTTGATTAAAAAAAAACATATACAGTAAAACCCGCCAGTTCGAAAGTTTGTCCAGTCAGAACATAAAAATAAGAGTTTTTTTTTTTGGTTCGTCTAATATGCTCCAGGAAAATGCTAGTACAGTAGCATCTGGTACTCAGACCACCTACCATTGACTTTCAGCCTATTAGACAATCAAAAAATCGATGAATGAGCATACAAGCTACCCGTCATTGTCACAAACTTCTCTGAAATCTCAAACTAGTTTTCTTGTGTGACATTCTATAAAATTGTTTTTCAATTTATTAGATATGACAGAAATACCGAAACTATAATGAACAAAAAATAATGGATAAAAAAGAATACTGTACAGTATATAGTCAAATTTTTAAGGACATTTTCAAAGATATTAAATGTAGGGGGTCGACTATTACAAGAGCCACTTAAAAAAAAAAAAAATTATAGCATGTTGAAAAATCCAGGAATGTGCTATGTTTAAATGTTTGAGGAAATAAATTTAGTTCTACCTCATGAAAAAAGAATATCGGTAATTCAAATTGTAAAATAAAATATAAAAAGTATTGTACCGTAATAGTAAAGAATATACAGTAATATAGTCCAATCAAATCGTCGCATTGTCATTTCTGAATTAATTACACATTTACAGCACTGCACTGCACGTGTTTATTATTTAGAATTTTGAAAATGACACATAAAAAGAAAAAAACAACATAGCATATTTATTCTATTTTATTAAATATTGAATAAGCAATAGCTTTTGCAATTACTTAAAAATTCCAGGAATGAGAAAATAAATTTAATTCAGTGTCTAATGAAAAAAGAATAATTCAAATTGTAAAATAAACTATAACAATTATTATACCGTAATAGTAAACCATATACAGTAATATAGTACAATCAAATCGTCACATTAATTATTCTGAATTAATTTCACACCTGTAGCGCAGCATTTAGAATTTTGAAATTGAACGTAATTTTACTTTTACAAGATGAATGTTATTTCTAAAAAACGGAAAAATTATTCATACACAGCTTCTTTCAACTGCAAGTTGTTTTGTGTGCTGAGAAAATTTGGGGTGAACGAAAAATTAATAAGAGATTGGAGAAAAAACAAATCTACACTCGAAATGCTGCCAGGAACAAAATATGCAAATACTGTTAAGAAAAAGCATTATAGATATTGTAGCCTATTTTTTTTATGTTGTGTTATAATGTTTGTTAATAAAAGCATTTTACTTTTTTTTAAATAAACTTTCTATTAAGCTCAAATGTTTTCTTCTCTTAAGCTTAAATTAAGCTTAAGTCGACTTATACAGGAAAAATTGGTTTGTTTTAAAAAAAGGGGGGGGGGGTAGACTTACACGAGTATATACAATAATGTAAATTTATTGTAATGTACTTTTTTTTTAATTTTGTCAATTATTATTCATCAATATTTAAAGTTCATTATATGTCTACAAGATTATAACTAGTAGGCAGAAATTTTCATTGTAAAAACTATGCGCTGTTTTAATTATTAATTATTGATGTGCAAAATGATGTCCCTTGACAATAGTAATTGTGGATAAACAGGCGTGTCTTAGATTTTTTGGAATACTTTAGGAATATAACTGTCAAAAATACATGATTAGAGCTTAGAAGTTCTGATTTTCTTTTTTAAGAAACAAACATAATACTTGTAAATAGTCCAGAAAGACAAATTACATTTATTATTATCACAACGATTGAAATAATACAGGCCCCCTGCACACTTGTACATTGAAGTTTTAAACTTAGAAATACCTTATTAAAAGAGATTTATAAAAATATGAAAAATGAAGTAGTGTGATACTAGTAGTGCTAATTTTGTGTTTATGATTTTAATTAGTGTGATATTCACTACTCTACTTATAATTTAAAAATAGGACACTACCAAACCTTGCTACTAAAAAAATTAACTAGCTACCAGTAAAAAACTACTTTTAGGCATGCTACTACGCAATCCTGTGAAGATGTCACCATATGGCTTGAAGTTTGCAGACCTTTTTTTATTTGGCCTCGATGAAGGTCCGACTAACCTAAGGTGTTTTTTTTTTTAAAAAAAAGATAAACATTCAAGCATTCAAACTGGTTTTTTTTTGGGTTTATCACAGTAAAGATTTTTTTTATCATTTTTGTTTTTTGTCGATGTACATACCATGTCTGGCTGTTTCTGATACTGGGTTGATGAGTTATTTTCTCTCGCCTACCAGAAAATAAGGATAAAAAAAAATTTTCCTCCAAAAGTTTGCTTTCCACTTAAGATAGAGTGCACTTGGGAAGTTAATTTCTCTTTCTCATACTAGAGAAGAGAGAGAGATCAAATTTTTTCCTCAAAAAGCTGCTTTCCACAAAGGATTGAGTGCATTGGGTGTTATTTTCTCTCATATGCTAGATAAGAGGATGAAAATGTACAGTTATTTTCATCCTCTAGTGATCCCAATAATCAGACATGAATACTTAGAATATTATGCTTTAGGGTGCAGAGATGATGAAATAATCACTCAATGGTCATCACCGGTTTAGTAAATACTGCAAACATTTTTTGTGGAAATAATGATTTACATTATTGCAAACCATATTCAATTTACTAAAATCAAATATAAATCTAACGTTATTTTCAGTTCCTTAGCATTTATAATCATTTTACATCAACTAAATATAGCCATTTCATATGTGAATTTTATGACAATCTATAATTAAATCATTTTATGAATTGAGACTACCGGTATTTCATTCTACAATTCTAATGTAAAATAAAGTTAGTAGGGGTATAATATTTTTTTAATTTAAAAATATTTTAGTATTAGATTTTACTATAGTAATATTTTCATAGACCTTATTCATTTTCAGTTTTTAGTAGTAAATTAAATTAAAATTAAAAAAAAAAAAAAACTTCACTTTATTATTTTTCATTTCATAATGTCTTATTTTTTTATCTGAAGGGATTTGATATATTGTTTTATTTTGTTTACAAATTATTTGATTTTCTATATTTTTTTTAAAAACTAGACTGTAAAAAGTGAAGGCTTCTTCGCTCTTTATAAAGGATTCATCCCGACTTGGGTTCGATTAGGTCCCTGGAACATAATTGTATCCTTTAAAAAAAAATTGTTTTACATTTTTTTTTTTTTTTTTACAAATCTTAAAATAATTGACTAATGAACATTATTAAAATCCTGACTGTAATCAGCCTTAAGCATTTTTTGCCCTGCGTACATGCTATACATTTTATTTTTTTAATATAGCTGTTCCCAGTGTTTTATTTTAACTTGAACGTGTAACTTAATTGCAAACCAGGATGACTGACCGATTCTCCTCACCAACACACTAACTCATATACACAGTGGCGCAAATACACATTCACAAACATATACACACACACACATGCTGACCCGCATACACACTTTTACATTCTACACACCCACACACATTCTATACACTAGTACATCACACATGGACCACACATACACATGGACCACACATACACATTCATACCCAAACTACTCACACATAATTAAAAACATTTAGAAAAAATTGTCGTAAATAAATATTAAAAATCTTATAAAAGTAGGGAAAACTTCACCATTTTTAATTTAAAACAGATTTATTTTAGATTTAGCTTGGTATAATGATAATTACTTGTATGTCTGTTTGTCAAGGCACAACTGTGCTCTTTAGCATGAGCATAAATTGTGATGCATTATTCCCTTTAAATCCCTATGCCACAAGGGTAGAATTAACCCTGGTAGCATAGGGATGGAAAGGGAATAATGCATTGCAAGTTGTGCTCATGCCAGCAACCTATAGGTCAAGGCAGAAGTAGCCAGACCAGTTTTATTGCCAGGGGCCAGGGCAAACTGGTAAATTATGACTTTCTGTTTCCGATAAAGCAACCAAAATGGCTGTTTACATGACAATGTAAGCCCCCTGCCTGGAAGATTAGGGTCCAGGGGCAGTGCCCCTGAAAGCTAAAACATTTTTATAATTTAAAATATCCTACAGTAGCTCTGATATTATTTTAAAATGTAGGCCATATTTTTTTTTTTGAAATTTCAATCTATCAAAAATAACATGCATAATTCAAAGGTTTTTATGTAAATCCTATGAATCATTAATGATGAAATAAAAATCCATAGTTCCCATTTCATTTTAAATTTGAAAGCTGCATGAACATAATACAAAGTGATATAGTTTATGTGAAAATGGTATTTGTTGAATTGAAAATTTAACTAATATAGGATATTATCTATAGAACATTTTAAAAACATTTGCTAAATTTTTATAAACTGTTTTGAAAATAGTTCTTAACAAATGGCCTAATGCCAATCATATTCTGCTTAAGTATCCCGTATTATATTTGATAAAAACATATTTTAATTGATCAGAAAGAGAGGGGATGATAGTGCCGTAGCCTAATA
>PXIH01S0081366.1:2056-12983 GCA_003024985.2 Euperipatoides rowelli
CTCTTCACCATATGAAACGGAAACTAATCAATTGTCATAACATTAAAAAGAGAAAAAAATTATAATTATTCCCTGTCTCAACATTTCCTTCTACAAATCTACATCAAAAGTTTACACAAACTCAGGAAACTTAAGCTTCTATTTATTCTTATTTTTTAACAAGCAAACTATTGTATAAAAATAGAAGTCCAATACTGTAATTTATAATTATCTTTCAGGAAACAAAGACTGACGGCACATGCGCTGTTGTTATAGTATTTTTCAGCTGTTGTATTCCAACTCATTAAAAAAATAAAAAAATAATATATTTTAACAAGTGAAAATATGATTTTAATCTTTTATTTTTAATTAATTATGCTATTTCTCATTCATGAGTTTTGTTTTAATAACTTTCCTTTGAGAAATACATTTCCCAATTACTTAAAGGTCTGGGCAATTTGATCTTTACTATTTTTGTGATGGTCATCATCATTTTATCATGTTACAATCTTTTGGATGCCTTGACAGTGATTGGACTTCATATGTTTCACTTTGGTGAAAGTTATTCATTTGGTTTCTGTATGTACTGTATGTATGTATGTATGTGGGACATATGCTTTTAACACACACATTTCAGCTCCCCGATTGCTCCTTTATCCCTTTTGGTTCTTGTATGTATGTATGTATGTGGTACATACACTTTATAACATACAGTATGTTTTTCAGCTCCCCCATTGCCCCTTTATCTTTTGGTTCCTGTTTGTATGTATGTATGTATGTATGTGGTACATACACTTTTAACACATGCTTTTCAGCTTCCCCATTGCCCTTTATCCTTTTTGGTTCCTGTATGTTTGTATGTATGTATGTATGTATGTATGTATGCATGTGTGTATGTATGTATGTATGTATGTATGTCTGTCTGTCTGGCTGGATGGATGGATGGATGGATGGATGGATGGATGGATGGATGCATGCATGCATGCTTGCATGCATTTGGTACATACACTTTTAACATATGCTTTTCAGCTCTTTTATTGCCTCTTTATCCTTTTTAGTTCCTGTATATATATATATATGTATGTATGTATGTATGTATGTATGTATGTATGTATGTATGTATGTATGCATGCATGCATGTGGTACATACACTTTATAACACATGCTTTTCAGCTCCCCATTGCCCCTTTATCCCTTTTAATCAATACCTTTGTCAAAAATACCACAGTTTTATTAATTATATCTCTGTTAAAATTTATCAACCCAAGATAAAATGTTAATAATTCTCTATCAATAGTTTCTGAAATTACAGGCCAGGTGGCGTGACTAAAGAACCCAAGGAAATCAGATATACTGGATATTGTAAACTGATAATATGGCTAGTAAAACAGCTATTCTGCACACATGGTCGAATGTGTTCTTTCACACTGGATTTTAATTTATTTCATAATTTTTCTTTGATTTTTTACTACCTATGAATATATTATTGCACCTGTACATTTTCCCTTGCTAGCAGGTGACAGGTTTTGCATATAGTGTAATCATGTATTGTTTAAAATAAATAAATCAAATAGTAATAACTAGCAATTAAGACCGTTACATGGGCATCAACCATTTTTTTATTATTTAAGCCGTTTTTATGTAAGAGAAAACACCATTTAAAGTTTCTAAAAATAGTTCCCTTGCCGATCTTTTAAGCCCGTTAAACCTTTTTTTTTTTGTTTTTATATCACAGTGATCTAAGAGGGAAAAAAAGAAAAAAGTTCCGAATAAGCCCGTTAGATGGCACCGTTACTGGCTTCGGAACACGCTATTCCAATTATTATATAGAATGATATTTTTAATGACAGTTAAGGCTGCAATTTCTAAAAAAACCTTTGGTGGCAGCAGCTTGGAAATTGGTGCTAGACATTTTGGCTCCAGATATTATGGGTGGATATTCGTAACAGTCTTAACTTATAGAGTCAATTTATAACATTTTACCGTGTGTTATTCTAATTTCATGAATATTTTTATTGGAATACATGGCAACGCAATAAATAAAAAAAGACAGTTTGCCATCTGATGTGATCACTCTCGGAAGCGACTGTCTGTGGGTGCATATCAGGATCTCAGAGGCCAAAATCCTAAGAAATAAGACCCAGATTGGAACCCTTTAGCTATTCAAATGTAGAACCATATAATAATTTTCATTTACCTTACCTGGGTCATTTTTGTCCATTTAACCATTATTTCTATGAAAATTATATTTCCCCATCACTGAAAGCTTGAAAACCGTTTACTTCCTAACTAATCAATTTTCTGGTTGTTGGCACTATGGATTTTTAGAATTTGTCATTAAGTTTATCAGAAAATATTAGGCTTAGGCTGAAAAACAATTAGAAAATGTAAAGAAACAGAAGAAATGGGTAAACAAACTTGAGTATATTTATGAGATTATTGTTGAAGGAATGAGTGGGATAGGCCATAGCCAAAGCCCACCTTATAGATGACTATCTCCTTATTAGCTCACCAATCTCCATTAATATAAACTTATAAGAAGTCAATTATTTTTCTCTTTCCAAATCAACAGCTGCATTTGAAAATTGTTATATTTGTGTCACTTATGATCCTGTCCTTCAATCTCTTCCTTTGCTTAACACTCAGAAATGTTTATTTTACTTCGTTCCATTTAATTTTTTTTTCTTGTTTACTTTGTAATCATTTTTTTTTAAAATGGAGTTCATAAACTTTGTGCATATTTTTTTATTGCAGTTGGAGAGGGTAGCAATTTTAGTTTCTTACACAAAATAATTATTAAAAGAGTAAAATATTATGCATTAGCTTGTTAAATATTTCTAAAAATCATTAAACATTTAAAAAAAAAATATTATGAATGACTAATAATTTCATTCTTTATAAAGTTACGGATTTAAAAAACCTCTTCTCTCCCCGCCTCCCCCATTCCCCTCCCCCCACCCCCATTGGTTGCCCATCTCCCCTGTTAGTTTAAAAACGAATCTCTCGATTTTTAGTTCCACAAATCTTTTTACAATAGTTTAAAAGCCAATCGGAAAACATCTCGGCTCACCGAAGATTGCCGAAAGCAGGACAGAATGTCCAAACTTGCCTTTTATTATATTAGATCTATAAGTGAACTTATAAAAAATGATT
Organism: Euperipatoides rowelli; assembly: GCA_003024985.2. Lineage (NCBI taxonomy): Eukaryota > Metazoa > Onychophora > Udeonychophora > Euonychophora > Peripatopsidae > Euperipatoides > Euperipatoides rowelli. Next base: position 5,189 of record PXIH01S0081366.1, read on the forward strand.
TTTAGTCATTCATTTAAATCTTCCTCCCTCCCCCCTCCCCCCTTCAATCATCTCCATTTTAATATTTTTTCATTTATGTTGTAATTCTTACATTCCTTAAATATTCATTTACATTCTTCTTTAAAATAACTGAAAGGTTATGACAGTATGGTACACCAGTTTTAAAGGTCAAATATAACAGATTTTTTTAATTTATTTTAATTATTGATTTTTAAAGATTTTTACTAAAAAAAAATTTCCACCAGACAAAGAAAAAAAAAAAATTAAAAAAAAAAGTTATTTACAATTCATTTTTTACAATAATTGTCTTTAGCTCCTCTCCCTTAAAACAACATTGTCCACTTTACACACCAGGGGAGATATTTTGTGACATCATAGGCTATAAATGAATACAGCTTGCTATACTTAACTATAGAATATTTGCTAAATTTGTCAGTGTAAAGCTGGATATCATATGGTCTAAATGTTTAAATACTTGTAAAAAATCGTAATCAAATTCATCCTTTATGCTATTATGGTCCAATTTATTTTTTAAAAAAAACCAAAATGACCTTTAATGCAAGTTGAATACATCTCTATTTGCATGTTAAATCATTACAAAAAGAACAGCTGTATAGGCTATTTCATCATCAAATAATCTCAAACCCAAAACAAAATGTGAAATCTACAAATTGTAATCTCAGACTGAGGATAGCAATAGTCTTAATTTTATCTTTAAATAACTTTTTTTTTATGCATTTTAAATTTTCCAGTGGAATTTTTTTATTGTAATTATCTTTGAAACTCAATAAAAAAAAAATCCGTTACATTTGACCTTTAAGTAATTCAAGATTATTAAACTCCACAGCTGAAGGGTAGTGTAAATTTATGTTTTACAAATCTTAAACTTAATTTGCCAGCACTTTTTCTCTCATATTATTTACCTCCTTCCTGACCAATCTTTTGCTTTCATTTAACACTGTTTATAGAAGACGATTCCAATGTTATATACTTAAATGTTTTTCAGTAGAATGGGGTTCAGTACAAAAAAAAAGTTCCAGTAACTCAGTAAGAATCTTGTTTCTCCCTGGATTGCTTCCCGATCGTACCACAAACACTCTACCAAACTCACATCTCAGAATAGATGGCCATTAACTATCCTTCTTTGCACTCACATTCAATCCAATCTTTATCTCTTTATTCCATTCTGCGTCTTCATTGCATTCTTACTTTCATTAATACCATCTCGATCATTAAAAATATACCACTTTTACTTCTTATTGTCTTCTTCCATTCAATTTGATTTTCCCCTTTACATTCTTATCAATTTTTTGATATTTTTTGTCTGACCTTCTAAGTCTAAACCACTGGTCTAAACATATTAATTTACTCACACACACTGATCCTTATACCATTTTTCTTTATTCCTTATTATCAACTTTTATTATTAGTTTATGTTCTGTTCTGAAAGATTTCTTGCACCTTTCCATTTCCTTTTATCATCAATTAGTCCATTATTTCCTGTGGGTCATCTAAGGCTTTTATGCTTCCATTTACAGTATTATCTTCCTCTAAGAGATTTTTTAATCTATCTGTCTATTGATCCATCATTATTTTTATTAATAATTTCCTCTTGAATATTCCCATTCATTGCCAACTGCTATGTATCTGATCTGAATTGGTTTTTTTAAAAACTTAATCACATTCAACTTTATATTTTTATTTGTTCTATTAACTAATATATTGTACTCTAAAATTGACACCTACAGTACTACACCTCATCATGACTAATTGTGGTATGCGTCCTCATTTGTTATAATAGGATAAATCTTTCAATTTTTTAGTGGATGTGGCGAACTTATTCCTGGCTTTCTCATCCCTACCATTATTTGTACCAAATCCATATTCAGCAACTTTAAATTAACATCTCTTCCTCTGCTAGAAGACCAGATCTTCTATTATGTATTTATAGAAGTTCATTTTATCATCATCATAATTGATGTTAACATATACACCAGCAGATCACCAGATTTGCCTGAATCCTGGTCATTGTAAGATTTTGTTTAATTTGGGACTCATCATAATATTTATGTATTAAAAATCTCTTTGAGTATGTTAAATTGAAACAGATACTTGCTTCTCAGCTGTCAAATGTGGATCTTCTATCAGAGGCATATTTTTATTTCGTCGAATATGATTTTTTTCATGACTGGCTGTGACTACTTAAGAATTAGCTGACATGTTCCTCATTCCTTTTTTTGTGTAAAAATTTCTAGGAAACCTTTTCCTAAGTAATTGCTTCCCAATGCAGAAGAATCCCTATAGCCGGACAGCAGTGTTCACCATAACACCGTAATATTTTTGACAATTTGTCTTTTTATTTTTCGTCTTCTATACATAAAAAGTAAAATAATACTTATTTTACCACCAGGTGGCATGTTACATAAGATAACTTATCTTTATAATCATAATTGCTGCAGTTGGAGGTAAATTCTCCGGCTTACTAAAATGAGACCTCGATTAAAATAGAGAACAACTGGAATTACATTACTGACTTAATCGAGTGGCATATTATTCTTTTTTGTGTGTTTCATGCATTCTTCCAAAACGGTTTTTGTGTGGGTCGCCATGTTGTTTTCTGTACTCACAATGTTTGAGTTTAGAGAAGCCCATCTGTGAACATCTGTGACAGACACAGGGTGACATTTTGGACATCAACATGTTGTTGCTCATGAGTAAAACAGGTGATAGGGAAAGAAGTCAAATGAAGTAGGAGAGGATTCCTATAGTCTGGGGGATATAGATTGGAGAATTGTTAATAGTGGCAGATTAGAATGTGGAGAAATCGGAATACAGATCAAAAAAAATATTCAATTTCAATATGGATTAATTAAAGTAACTGGGGACACGCTTGGCCATAAGGCTCTGTTTTGGTAAATCCCCCCCCCCCCCCGAAGCAAATTGATTTAATATAACAAGAATATTGAAAGAAGAAAAATAGTTCATTTTTAAAGAATATATTTCAATTTTCTATATAGTTCAACCTTTCTAAAAGTTTATTTGAACTAAATACTCTATAATTTTATAAAGTGTTAAGGCTCAATAATATATATCTTAACAGCTGCAGTTAATGCTGACTTTTTTAATTATTTTTATCCTTATAAACCAGGAAAGATAAATGATGTTAATATTGTTAATGAATTTGTAAACAGTTTATGTTAAAAACTTTTTGGCAAATTTGAAAATGGCTAATCGCCAAATCCTGTAAATAATTTTAATATCCTCAATGAGTTTCATTGTTCAATCTGAACTTTAAAATGGCACCTACACAAATATATACAAAAAAAAAAAAGCTTCTTTTTAGACTAGGTAAAAATAACTATAATAAATATAACTCTAATAGGGTACATTTAATTTTAATGACAAATGCATCAATCCTTTTTCTGTCGAAAATTTATAAAATTGGGTTTACTTTTGTCCTACAAAGGTATTATTACTGTCAGCTTGCCACTCTATCTAGTCTAAGTGGCGTTGACACTATAATGTTAGCAGCATGTTATCGCCACCTGGTGGCCTTACAATCTATCATTATAGTAATGTTGCCTATTTAGGAACCAAACTACAATATTATTCAGGCTTTTTTTTTTTTTTTTTAATAAAAGATAGATTATTTAAGATTTTCTTTGAAAGATGATGTTTAATTGGACAATGACAAAATGTAAATGCTTATTGTCGACTTTATAAGGAACCATACTTTGGAGAAAGATACACTTGAAGTGAGGTGCAAAGTTTGACATACGTCAATCATATACCGTAATAGATTTTTTTCTCTTTTTGCTTTTCAAAAACAGGAGGATCAGAAAAACTGTAAAATTGCAAAAGACAGAGTAGGATACCAATTTTTGTTTGGAGGAAATCCCCCCCCCCCCCCTCCTTCATACATTATAGAAATAATAAGTTACCCAATGCTAAATCACGAAATGTATGGAACACAAAGTCACAGAAAGTCAGAATTTTGAATGCTGTCAGGGTAAAATTTAGAGTCTTAAAAGCGGTTAGGCAAACTGCAAAGTTTTGGACACAATTAGGCAAAATTCATAGTTTGAAACCAATAAGGACAAAATTCCGACTTATGGAGCAGTCAGGGCAAAATTGAGAGTTTTGGAACATTTAAGGAAAGTTTGGAGTTGTGGCTGTACTAGGGTAAATTTAAATGTTTTAGACACAATATAGAAAAATGTTAGAATTTTGGACACTTTCAAGGTGAAATTCAGACTTTTGAAGATAATTGTAAAAAATTTCAGAGTTTTAAAATATTTAGAGTAAAATTCAACAAGTTTATAAGTTCGGGGAAATTTTGGAAGTATAAATAAATTAAATGTTGATATTATAATTATGTAATATTTATTGATCATGATTTATATTGCATGTTAAGGCATGGAATGATTTGCCTATATCTTGTTTTGAAGTATTGAAAATTTCTGTGTTTAAAAAACAAATGATTGCATATGTCGAGTCTAATAGTGATCCTATATCAGTTTATTTAATGTAATTTGTTATAATATTTATGTAAACTTGGACATTTTTTTTTTGTGTTTATTTGTTGTGTTTTTACATTTACATTTTCAATTGTTTTAAATTGTGTTTATATTTTCATGTCTATTATGTCTATATTTTCATGTAGGCTATATTTTTCAGTTATGTAATAAGACTCTAGTCTTTCCTATACATTACTAATGAATATAAAGATTATCAATATATATATATATTTATATATATCCCTCATAATTATAACCCATAGGGACATGATGGCTACTTTTATTATAGACATGATCGCATAGGATTTTTGCACTTGTTCATTGTTTTCGTTTGAAATTATGTAGTTGTTCACATAATTTAATGTCATAGACGGATGATGTTAGTTGTTTCTAAGCAACAAAGTTTTAAATTAGGGATGGCATGCTCAGTATGCCAAAATTTAACAAATGTGGATATCATTTTGCCCAATGTGCCGAAATGTGGGAGTCTAGAGTACATATTTTTGATTAGCTTTTTTTTTTTTTTGGTTGTATGGACATTTTGTTTTCCTTTTGACAGATTTGATGAGCTTGATTCCTTTTTGGTTGTATGGACATTGTGTTTCCCTTTTGGCAGAATTGCTAAGCTTTTTTTTTTTTTTTTGGCTGTGCAGACTTTTAAATTCTGGTTTAGTGTCCATTCTGGGGTGCCGCCTAAATTCTCTAAAGTGGCGTCTTCGGCACCCGTGCCTGCGCTTATTTGCCATCCCTGTATTAAATCATAATAAAATAGAACATGCTTTTTGTAACATTAATTCTAATACAAGTGAAAATGAAATTCTAATAGCTAATTTATGTCAGATATGCAAAAATGAAATTGTCTATACCAAAGATCATTTCACAAAGACTGGTATTATCAAAATACCCCATTAATCCTTTCAGGTAAAGACTTGTGCAGTGTGCACTATAGGAAATACTCACAATCTATGTATTCCCCCTCCCCCCACCCCCCCCNTTTTATTAATAAAAAGAAAACCCATGGGTATTTCTTACTATTTGCACTATGTACAAACTTAATATAGCCTACGTTGAAAAAAAGGTCTACGTGTANAAAGTATAATTCAAGATTAGTATTAAAGATAATTAAAAAGAAAAAATATACTATGCTATGATCTAATATATTCTCATTGCTTAGTTTTTACATATCAATTAACAAACCCTTTAACAGTAGGTAAAATTACTAGTGGAAGCAATGGTAAGTTTTTTTTGTTTGCCTTTTTTAAAACCAAGTCCGATGAAGTAACCCATTTCTTGAGCAAGGTAAGATGGTTTGAAACTAAACAAATGAGATTTTATAATGATGACCGGTTTAGTTCAGTTTGTGCCCTTAAATATCTTACACCGTGGTACATACTTTGAAGAAAGATACACAAGTGAGGTTTCGAGTTTGACTTATACGTTGATTTTTCTCTCTTCATACTTTGCAAAATTAGGAGGATCAGAAAAACTGCAAAATGACAAAAGACAGAGTTAGATCAAAATTTTTGTTCTGTGGAAATTTTTTCCCTCTTCATTTAATTGTAGGAACAATAACGATACCCAATACTGGATCAATGGACAACTATTTGTAGGGATCATGAAGACAAGAGTTTTCTTTACTCAAAAAATATGGAAAAAAAAAATTCCTTAACATATTTTACAGTTTATGATGTTTACTGTATTTGTTTTAGTAACTGAGAACATATTTTCACACCAAAATATTTAAAAGTGATGGATTTAATCTTAAATCCTTTTTTTCAAGACTATGGAGGTTCGAATCAAAACTAAAAATGGAATTTTAAATAATTTCCCTAAATGACTTTTAGAAACATTTAAACCTGGTCATTTGAAAACTGCTGCTTATTAACAAAAGAAGATAGCAAGGACAAGCAAGTGTGGAATATTCAATTAAAGGGTAGAGAATAAGCGTGGAATATTAATAGTTGAAGTACTACGAGTTTTGACCACAATTCAATTATTGTAACTAACTTGTAAGTGAAAAGAAAAAAAAAATCTCAAAACTTCTTAAGAATGGAACAGTATGTGTAAAAAAATAACTTGAAATTTCCTTGTACTTGAAACAGAGCTCTTTGATATTCTTTACAACAAAAAGTAGCCAGATCAAAATAATATTATTATTGAGAGTTTATCTGTTAGAATTATTTTGCTTTATTATAGGATTTCTTATTAAAACTCTGTCTGAAGATTGAATGTTATAGAAATCCTATAATACAGCAAAATAGTTTGATATTACAAGTATTTTCTAAATTGAGTAAAAAGGATTTATTTTTAATTATTATTTATTATAAGCTGATTGTTTTAAGAGTCAGACTAGGGATTATTTTCTCAAGCTTTCTAAGAAATTTAACGCAATGATGTCATTGCAAGAATCACATGACTAAGGTAAAATAAAATAACATGCAGATCTAAATCATTTTCTTTCAACAGATGGAATTATTTTCTGATTCTCTGTAAAGCCATGTTTACACTGACCACTTTTCCGGAACACATTGTGCAATGTGTCGCGATATTGACTAGTGTAAACGCGCAAGTGAATTCTGTTGTGATACAGCTTACTGAATCCTGTACCACAGCAGCTTCTAGGTATCTCTGGCAATAGATGCCTCAGCCTATCAGTAAAAACACATACAAGAACCTATATCACAACATGATTTGCTAAAATTATGTCACATCTGCTCTCGCTATGATCATGTGATTGCTTACAGGTTTACTTTATCAGTTTGTCAAGATTTTATAATGGCCTGTGCTTATTTATAAAGACGCCGAAGTTAAGTTTTATTTATTATTTATTTATTGAATCAAAGATTTAAGCCATTGGCTTATACAGTCATAATACATTATTATTATACAGGGTGATCACATGAAACCTCTCATTACATTGCTTTATTATACAAAAACAAATACAGATATCAACGAACGGTTTGCTGCAGGTTTTAGCCAATCTCAAAAAGTTTTTTTTCCGACCATTATCAAACTTCAACATGTGCCCCGTTGGTGAATGTAGCACATCAAGACAATATTTGATTTCTCGCCATCATGTCATCTGTAACGGAGGTGATAGCATCAAGAATGGTTGATTGAGGAATTTGCAGCTCACACAATGCATGCTAACATTTGGGTTTATTTACTTTTGTTCAGTAACAAAATCCATGATTGATATCATCAGGGGGAGCCACATGACTAAATCCATATCAAGGTCTATATATACAAGGTCAGGACACGATCCCATAATCCTTTGA
>PXIH01S0081546.1:2235-12944 GCA_003024985.2 Euperipatoides rowelli
AAATGCACTACACTTACTAACATTACCGTTATTCAAAGTAGTTTGTGTAAAAAGTAGCAATACTCAATCAGAAGGTACACTTCACTTTAAAGATTCAATATACACTGTTAGAAAATAACAGTAATGTTAGTAAATGCACTACACTTACTAACATTACCATTATTCAAAGTAATTTGTGTAAAATGTAGCATTACTCAATCAGAAGTTACACTTCACTTTAAAGATTCAATATACACTGTTAGAAAATAATGGTAATGTTAGTAAATGTCTCTACACTTACTAACATTACCAATATTCAAAGTAGTTTGTGTAAAATGTAGCATTACTCAATCAGAAGGTACACTTCATTTTAAAGATTCAATGTACACTGTTATAAAATAACATTAATGCTAGTAAATGCACTACACTTACTAACATTACTGTTATTCGAAGTAGTTTGTGTAAAATGTAGCATTATTCAATCAGAAGTTATACTTCACTATAAAGATTCAATATACACTGTTAGAAAATAACGGTAATGTTAGTAAATGGCTATACACTTACTAACATTACTGTTATTCAAAGTAATTTGTGTTAAATCTAGCATTACTTAATCAGAAGTTACATCTCACTTTAAAGATTCAATATGCACTGTTAGAAAATAACGGTAATGTTAGTAAATAGTTTGTGTAAAATGTAGCATTACTCAATCAGAAGTTACACTTCACTTTAAAGATTCAATACACACTGTTAGAAAATAATGGTAAGGTTGGTAAATGATCTACACTTACTAACATTACAGTTATTCAAAATAATTTGCATATAATGCAATGTTACTCAATCAGAAGTTACACTTTCTTTGAAAGATTCAATACACACTGTTAGAAAATAACGGTAATGTTAGTAAATGGTCTACACTTACTAGTATTATCGTTATTCAAAGCACTTTTTATATAATGTAACATTACTCAATTAGAAGTTACATTTCACTTTAAAGATTCAATATACACTGTTAGAAATAATGGTAATGTTAGTAAATAGCACTACACTTACAATTTGAATGGTGATTGGATCTTTGTGATCAGATCGCAACAGCAAGTAGTCTAGAAATTTAACAAAATTTTGGCCATGATTCATAATTACTTGAAATTCGATTGCAACGCCAAATAAGAATAGTGATAAATTTTAATATGTAAATAGATTATGGTTTTGCACAAAAGAAATTGAGAATCTTTAAAATGGAAGTCTTTATGATAGCCTTCATTCTAATTGTCATGTTTAGAAATTTAGATGTCTAACTAGATGTTTGTATGGTCAACATTGAAATCATTCTTCCCAATTCAGGAACTGTTTCCATGTTAATTCCCATTTTTGACAATCTATTAAACATTTAGTCCATGGCTACCTTACAAAAACAATTGTGATTTAGAAATGCAGTTGGTAACAAGTACAGACAGTTTTAAATATGCAATATAACTATAATAAAGGCAAGTTTGGTCATGATGTNTGTCANGCTGCTCGGCCATCTTCCGCGAGCCGATGATGCCCAAATATATTTTTGCTCCATTTTCTGTCCATAGATATCGCTGTATCCATCATTTTTAACAGGCTTTTAAGTAAAGCAAGCTAAGAAGGAACAAATAATTAATGTCCGTTATTTTTGAGGGGCTTTTAACCCTTTCCACTCCAATGGCGATTGAGAATCGCCATTTTCATTTCCTTGTTTTTCATAATCAATAATTATTATTATATTCAAATATGCTTCCATTACTATTTTTTTTTAGTTTAAAAGACTCAAAATATACTTGTCTTTAATTATCCCAAGAGATTTTAAAAAAAAATAAATTAAAAGAATAGTAATCTTAATTTAAAAAATAAAAAAAATCGATTTTTCAAATTTAATGTGGAGTGGAAAGGGTTAAACTAGTTATTAAATAAATCTACAATTACAACAAAGTAGTATATTAAAAAACATACAGCATAATCAATTATTCTTTATTCAGTTTAATTTATAAACAACTATCTTACTTCTCTTTAGTCAATTTCTCATTTAATGTTCTGTTGTGTTTTTATAAATTATTATTGTCTTTAAATAATAACTACTTTTCTGTGCATCATTTTAACTAGAAAAAATGTGAATAAATAAAAAGTTGTGATATTTATTAATAGGGAAATGAATAATTATTTAAATTCATTTTAAATGAATCTTTTTGTTACTTTGAATAGCCAAATTGTGTGATTGAACCACTAATGTAGACATAAATCCAAAAACAAATTGAGTAAAAAAAAACTGCACTCAAATCTCAAAATCAATTGCATTGCAATTCTGTGATTTGATCGCTGCCTTCTGTAATCGAGATGATTGAATCACTAAGTGTAAACAATCTCAAATTATTAAACATTTGGTCATCTGATCGCAATGATTCAATCATGTGATCCAATCGCAAGTGTAAGTTATTCATAGTATGTTGTATTCAGTGATAAATCATTTTTGGTGAACCAGTTCATGAGCTCATTCTTCAAATTATGTTGTCATGAATATGCATTCAAAATGAATGATTCTCAATTTCATATCACCTAAATAACTACTGACATTCAGAATGTTTTTNTTTTTTTTGCCAGACTTAATTTTAGTCACAACTATCAAACCATATTTAATAGTACATTTTTTATATAACAAGTTGCTATTATAAATAAAGATTATAGTTGTATAACATATAAAAAAAAAAGTGTTAAGTTTTAGTAATTTTTTATTTATAGAATAAATACACTTTATGTAAAAATTTCATTGATGTACGATATGTTTTGATTGTATTGATAATGGCAGAATGAATAATTCATTTGTTTCTTGTATACAGGAATGAGCCATTTCACAGCCAATGAATCATTCACAATGACTCATCTCTATTGGATGGGTCAATGACCATGACTTAGAAGTGAACTTAAAAGTTTTCAGTCAGGACTAGATGAGAGGAAAGTCATAATTTTACACCAATATTCATGAATCTTTGACATTTTTATGCCTCCATAATATGATCTGTATATAATCCCAATTAGCTGCTAGACAGCAAAACGTCGAAGCNAAAAGGAAAAGACATAAGTGACTTAATTTTCATAAATCCCATTATTGATTGAGTAGTCTTTGTAAGTTATCTAATATTATAAGCCATGATGTCCTAATGGCTAAATAGAATATACTAACACAAAGTCTACTATTACTGGCAAGCAAATAAGCAAATGGCTGATTTGCTTGCCCAAATTTATACAGTTTGGGTAAATGTGAAGTAAGAGAAACATAATTATTATAAACATTATCAGAATATTTTTTAGAAGAATAAATCATTTTACTGTTAAGCAACAGGATTGAGTAGACAGCCTATGGTTAACAGTCCATTTTCTTAGTCGGACATTATTAGGATAACATTTCTTATTAGAGAACCAATATTTCTAAGGGAATGTTTCTATACTCTATAATGTTGTTTATTTTCATTGTCTTTTGCGAAGTCAAATTAGAGTGTTTGTTGTATGAATGCTTTCAGAGTGTGATGATCCTTTGTTAGGCAATATTAACATATTCATAAAAGAACCATATGTTAATTAATCCATTTTAGCCTTTAATGTCAAGTAAATTAAAGACAAGATTATAAATAGTAAATTCTCACAATAAATATTTCCTTCTCTTAACATTCTTTGAAATGACCAAGAAGGAAAAAAAAAAAAAAAAAAAGATGTTAAAATAAAGAGAAGGATGAATTACTTTGATGAACCACTTGAATGATGCAGGAAAATAATTTTTCAACAAGAATAAAAAGTTGATCAGCTGTCTGATTAAGCTACTCTCCATTGTACATGGTATCATTTAAAGTACATTTTGTAATCAAAAGTCATAAATAAGTTACAGACATTTGAATTTTGAAAGTAGTATACAAGCTGCTTTATGTTTTATAAAGTAATTAGTTGTGGCCAAAGTTTCTTTAAAAAGTTAATGGTTGAGTGAACATTGTTTCTTTTATTTTGTTACACACAGCTAAAGAATATACTTATTGGTCAGGTTTTCACTGTCTAGGGCAACTACTGTAGATAATAAGAAGGAATTAAGTTTACTCTGTGCTGAAGAGCTATGGAAATGTTTGTAGAGACATAAAACCAACTGTCTACAAAATAAACCCATGATACCCAACTACTTTAGGCCTTTATGCCAGTGGTGACAGGAACTATGCTTGCAGAGTTAATAACCCAAGCTCTGTAGGGTTTGAATTTGAATATAACGCAAACTCATGAGAATTAACCCAGAAAAGAAATTTTATGAAAACAAATTCAATTAAGAAAACTTGTGTAATTAAACTCAGCAAAACAAATTCATGAAAGTTAATTTATAAAAACAAATTTATTTATAAAAAACTAATGAAATCAAACTCATTAAAGCAAACTCATGAAAACCAGCATTAATGTAGCAATAAACATGTGGTTTTATTGCTACATTTTTTATGTATAACAAAGTAATATTGTATTATTGAAGTAATGTAATGAATTATGCACAAATAAAGATAATTTAGATTCCACAGCCTATTCAAGAATAAAAATTATCCTTAATGATTAAAACAATCAAGAAACATTTTATTTGTTTGACTTTTATTTCAGGACACTACAAAACCTATTTTCAATACTTTTATTTTTCAAAAAAAGTCAACATAAATAATTCCTGAAACCTTTCAATTCTCTTAGACAGATGATCCTTTGTCTTAAGACACAGTTCTTTTAAAGACAGATCTAGAAAGAAAGAAACCTGTAGAATACAATTATATATCAAAGAAAAGAAGTGTAAGCATAGGCTACATAAAGAATAAATATAAAAATCAACAATCATTTTTTAGAGTAAAAATCAAGAACAATTAAAAAGCACAAAAGTTCTTAAGTCATCTATATCAATAATATATAAAATCTCCAACTCTTTAACTTCTCAAAAAAAAAAAAAAAATTATCATAAGTATATAATAAATAACTTCCTGTATATATGATAAAGTTTTAGGTGATGGTTTATTTGTTATAGTAGAAATTTTAATATTAGTCTTTATTCTAGCCAAGTGAAGATAATATCTGGAATTAAGGTGAATTAAATTATGAATGTGGATTTCTATTTTTAAATCATTAAGTTAAAGGTAATGTTTATTAGAGAAATGTAATCAGATACTAATGTATATTTATTAAACAAAAGTGATTTATTCATTAATTGTATTGCAGAAAACCATTTAATTACAAAAATAATTAAAATATACAAAATGATAAGTTTAATAAAATATATTGACCATTTTTATCATGGATCAAATTAATTGNATAAAAATATATAAAATTATTACATCAAATTCTTCACTCTTGAGAAATCTCTGAAGAAAAATTTCTTGTTAAAAATACAACTATATCGCAAAAAAAAACTGGATTTCTACATGAAATGTTTTTAATTTCTTTTGTTGTTTTAAAATGTTTTAAGGTAACTCTGGGGAAGAAATCTAAATGTTTCATAGTTATTAATTTTCAACATGACAAATGACATTTTTTAAAGGAAAAAACTAGAAATGATAGTTTAGTTATGTGGCTTTAAAACATTTTTTTAAAATAATAATACAGGTAATCCTAGCTAAAGTTTTCTAAAAAAATTAACCATCTACTCCAAAATTAGGGACAACATTCCCATTGCTCATCGGTAAGGTATTCACTAGAAAAAAATGCTGGAAAAAGAGGTTCTGTGTGTTCGCTTTTTCTTAAATTTATACATACAGACAAAATACATATTGAGAGAATGTGTACATTCATCGTGTTTCCATTTTAAACAACTGTAACACTGAATCTAATCATATTCTTTATTGCCATCATAATAATAATAACCCCACAGTAACAATAGTATTGTCATTAGGATTAATACCATTTCTTTCTTTTCTTTCATTTTTTTGTTTGATGTCTTCTAAAGTCCTTCCTTTAGATTTACTAGAGTCCTTGGAGATTAGCCTATTGTTTTATTTTTCTGAATTGTTGAAATACATCTACAGTATATTAATACAAAATTTAGGCCAAATTGAGATTAGCTCTCAAATAATATCTGTCAATCACAATTTATTTGGACTATGTCTTTAGATCCTGAATTTTCTCCATTTTAATCTATTATGGCATTGGATTGAATTATTCAATCAGATTATCTATTTATAGCACAATTACCATAATCATGCTGATATGACATCTAAACACACACACACACAGATTTGGTTTGTCCAAATTAAGTCGGCTAGTTTAAATTTATTCTTTATGGATTATTTTGAAGTTAATTTGCAGAAGTATTAATTGTTAAATCAGGTTTAGGAAAAGGTGGTAGTTCATTGTAACTGCATTTGAATATGCTATACCATAAGGATAATTAGTTGGTACAATATACCAAGCAATTTAAGTATCAAAGAGCAAATCATTATAATTTAACAGCAAATACCATTTGGAATTTTGATCAAATGTCATTGTTATTGATACTCAGACTTATTTAAAACTGTCAGGATGTGTTGCAAAATGTTGTCAATAGTGGCTTGAAACTGTAAATGAGGACCATTTTTAAATTTTAAATACACTTTCACAGCTGTTTTTTTTTAAAAAAAAATCAAGTTTTAACATAGAAAGTAAAGATCATGAAAGAGTTATTTTTAAAATTGAAAAACAAAGATAATGATTTGTTATTATGTGAAAAATAGAATTCAATATTATAGAAACTAAAAATTCTATAACTAAAGATCATTTCAAGACTACTATAAGAAAATAAATTCTGTAAATCTAAAAATATAACTTTCTAATATACAATATTAGGTATGTTTGCTTAAAATAATAATAATAAAAAAATGAAATGGATAAACACAATTATATTAAAGTCTTTGATATAAGAAAATAAAGTTTTTGATTGATAAGTTATTAGATTCAGTTCAATGAACTGATTTTTTATTATTTTAATGAAAATATAAAATTTTTCCAGTGAAGTTTTCTTTTTCTTTGAAATGAGTAGCAGCATTTATATAACTCAAATTAAGCTTAGTAAAACAGAATAAATAGTTTAAAAACAACATATATTCAAATTTTAAACAAACCATGAATAAACATGAAATAGTATTTTCAATCTAACGTGATTTACTCAGACTTGTAATTTATTAACCACTTAGAGAAAAACTTTTGAAAAAAAACTTTTACATAACATTTAATGTATGGCAGGATAATGTTATTAGTTATAATATAAATAAAAAATCATGTTAAGTGCTTTTATAATACTTGTTCAGAAAATAACTTAAGAACAAATGACAAAAAATATCAATATTTTCCTATTTTATAAAGTGTTGTGTAATTTATTAAAAATAAAGTTTTAAAATATAAAATATTTTAAAGATTCATTAACATAGCTAAATTATTGATGCCATAGAAAAATCAGATTATGGAAGGAAAAAACAAGAAATAAGATTGAGAAAGCAACAAACAGACATATATAACCACTGACTCTAAACACATTATAAATTCCCATGTGTTTACAGCCAGTGGTTATGTAATCTAAACACTAGAATTTTTATTTAGAATTTGAGGATAAAGGATACACGTGTTAAACCATTTTAATTTTATATTATAAACACCACATTTACCAAAGTTTTATTTGATGGTAAGAGAAATTAAATATTAACTCTAGTCAGACCATAGCTAACTATTTTTAAGGTAAAGAAGATGAGGGGATGGGAATATTAACTGCCAAAATATTATTGGGTAGCTTTGTTGCTGATGTCAATCTGAATAAGGCATGTTTCATATGTATATGAATAAATATACCATTTTCTAATGCCACAATTTATTTTTAAATTTTATACCAGCTGGTCTCTATCTACTATTACATCAATTAATACAAATATGCTTGTATGTGACGCTAATAAAAAAGTTATCTTTTATGAGATCATTTGTAGGTGGTGTTCTGTATCAGATCACATCAAAATACGAGTTAACTTGTAATTGGAAGTCAAAGTGTTAATCTAGAAATCTATTTTTTTCCCAAAAAATTAAAGCCATTTGATTTCATATTTGATTATAATAGAATTATTATTAGACATTTTATTTAATTTTGTTGTATGTTTTGTTTCAGATCTTTGCACATTTAGAATTCTTCTACTGGTAAATTTAGAGGTCTGAAGTAGTGATTACATGTTTATTCTAGGTGTCAATCTGTCCTACAAAGTATCCTTTGAACCACTAGAATGATAAAACACTAGACATTAGTGCCCAACTTAAAGAGAAGGCAAGGTCATAACTACATGATGGTTTTGATGACAAAAGGCCACAAGCTTCCAGCCTAAGGAGAGGGGACAAGGCACTTCAAAATTTTAAGAAACAATATTTGGACTAATGTGGAGAAAATGTAATTTTTATTTTTTATTTTAGTTATTATGTTAATTATGCGTTTATACAGGAATTCGACTTTGCTTTTTTTTTTTTTAAAGTACAGTGTTTTACCTAATAATTGTACAATTAATTCAATAATTACATAAATCTGATTTCTGTCTCATTTCTTATATTGATAATTGCTTTATTCTCTCATTCACTCCTTACATATTTGACTAACTGAATCACTCAGAACCTAGGGTATATTTTCTTCTAATGAGGCTTATTAATTTTATTTCCAGGCAAATAAGTGATTTAAAGCTTTGTACATTTACCTTTAACCAATATTGATAAATAAACTAAAATAAAGTAATAAATGTGCTCCTTAAAGAGTCATTTTAAAAATTTTAAACAATCTTTTGTTATAAGTAAGTCCTACTCAAATTTATTGTTAATGTGATATAATAAAATCGGATAATAAGTTTGGCAGTTTGAAAAATAAATTTTAAATCATTTTTTTAAGGGAGGAGGTTACCAAGAATATTTTGCTATGGGCACCAAGTCTTTTTGTTTTGACCATGAAAAGGAGATTGCCCTAAAGACATACATGAATTTATAAAAGTAAGCACAGAAATTTAAATAGTGATTGTTTTATGGGGGAGGTGGGTAGAGGGAAGATAAAAACAAAAAGCAAAAAAAATAATTTTTTTTTCAGTATTACACAATTTTATCTTCACTTTAAAATACAAAATAAGTTACTTTCATCCATACAAATTATACCAGATTGATTGTGCAAAATAAAAGAGGTGGCAACATAAATTGTACCAGATTGAGTGTGCAAAATAAAAGAGGTGGCACACAAAGTGTATCAGATTGAGTGTGCAAAATACAAGATGTGGTAACACAAATCATATCTGATTGAGTGTGGAAAATAATAGGTGGCAATGCAAACCACATCAGATTGAGTGAACAAAATAAAATAGGTTGCAATTCAAATTAAATCAGTTTGAGTCTGTAAAATAAAACAGATGGCAACACAATTGGGTGTGAAAATTAAAAGAGGTGGCTACACAAATTGTATCAGATTAAGTGTGCAAAATAAAAGAGGTGGTAACACAAATTATATCAGATTGAGTGTGAAAAATAACAGAGGTGACAACACAAATTGTATCAGATTGAGTGTGCAAAATCAAAGAGGTGGCAACATAAATTGCATCAGTTTGAGTATACAAAATAAAAGAGAGTACAACAAAAATTATATCAGATTGAGTGTGAAAAATTAAATAGATGGCAACACAATTGGGTGTGCATTGGGTGTGCAAATTAAAAAGGTGGCAACACAAATTTTATCAATTTGAGTATACAAAATAAAATAGATGGCAACACAAATTGTATCAGATTGATTATGCAAAATAAAAAAGGTGGTTGCAACAAATTGTATCAGATAAAGTGTGCAAAATAAAAGAGTTGGCAACATAAATTTTATCAGTTTAACTATACAAAATAAAATAGATGGCAACATAATTTGTATCAGATTGAGTGTACTAAATTAAAGAGATGGCAAAAAATTGGGTGTGTAAATTAAAAAAGGTGCCAACACAAATTTTATCAGATTGTGTGTGCAAAATAAAAAAAGTGGCAACATAAATTGCATAAGATTGAGTGTGAAAAATTAAAGACATGGCAAAAAATTGGGTGTACATTGGGTGTGCAAATTAAAAAAAGTGGCAACATAAATTTTATCAGATTGTGTGTGCAAAATAAAAGAGATGGCAACACAAATCGTATTAGATTGAGGTGTGTGTTGTTGTGTTGTGGTGTTGTGGAGATGGCAAAAAATGGGTGTGCTTTGAGTGTGCAAATTAAAAAAGGTGGCAACACAAATTTTATCAGACTGTGTGTGCAAAATAAAAGAGATAGCAACACAAATTGAATCAGATTGAGTGTGCAAAATAATAGGTGACAACACAAATTGTATCAGATTAAGTGTACAAAATACAAGAGGTGGCAACACAAATTATATCTGATTGAGTGTGGAAATTAATAGGTGGTGGTGCAAATCATATCAAATTGAGAGTGCAAAATAAAATAGGTTGCAATTCAATTTATATCAGTTTGAGTGTGTAAAATAAAATAGATGGCAACACAATTGAGTGCGAAAATTAAAAGAGGTGGCTACCCAAATTGTATTAGATTGTAGGTACAAAATTAAAGATATGGCAACACAAATTGTATCAGATTTAAGATTGCAAAATAAAAGAGGTGGTAATACAAATTATAGCAGATTGAGTGTGCAAAATAAAAGAGGTGGCAACACAAATTGTATCAGATTGAGTGTGCAAAATAAAAGA